>JASDQU010014141.1:217524-231922 GCA_032191745.1 Picea mariana
ACAGGGACGACTCTATCCCCCATGGAGCCTAATGTTAGTGACATTTCTCATCCAAAGCACAAGAGCGATCAGGTCTGCAAGTGGCGCGATGAGCGCCGAGCGCAGGTCACAGAAGAAATCCATTTCGGGCTTAAATCAAGCGAGCGAGCAGTCTGATTTCAACGGTCAGGATTCATCCAAAGGAGCAGATCAACGGTTGGTGGGAAATCACAGTTAGCGAAGTCGCGCCGAGGTTAGCACTATTAGATAGCACCCATATTGTGTGCAGTGAAGGATAGCAGCCGTTTATCCAGAGGATGCGTGGCGCGAGATCTAGTCGCGTCGACGTTTCGTTATTCGGGAGTTCAACGAGTGAGAGTTTCATGTCGTTCTACATCTCAAAACCCTGAACCTCGAAAGCGCCAAAAGTCAGGCCCGTGATATCATGGAGCATTCTCAGCCATCCATCCAAAGGGGACACCTGGCAGCCAATTGAGCCATCTCGGCATTTCGTCCATCGCGACCCCAAGCCACAAGGAGCAGCTCCGTTATATTCCCGATGCACGAGGTGCCGGGAGTGTCCATGACTTGGGCCCACAATATCACCAAGTGAGTTCAGGACCGTCAGATCTGAGAGGGACGCGTGGCACCAGATTAAGCCATCTCGGCATTTCTCTCACCGCGATTTCAAAAAGCAGGGATTAGCTCCTTCCCATTCGTGAACGTCGAAAGCACCTTGGGAACAAGCACATGGTCACAACCCGTGGTCACTTGGGGAAAGAAAGGAGCTGTGTAAAGAAGGCCAAAGGCGCCGAGTTCAGTTACAGAGGGGATCATCGCGATATCCAGGCGCCATCGGATCCGATCTCAATACTGTTTCTTGCTTGGAGTAAATGAAGGAAAGAACAGATGGTTGAAACCTCCTTTCATTCATTAAGTGTGAGGTATGGAGGGTCTGGCAAGTGGTCTGCTCAAAGTGGTCCTGTGTACCGATTTTTCCAAAGAAGCCATGCCTAAGTCCTCTACTAGACAAAGAAGTCTGCACACGCTAGCTCGACACTTAATGGCTCAGCTACCCTCCTTACAGGAGCCATGCGCAGTTAAGGTGGCGCTTGAAGAAGGATATCAGTACGAGTTTGAATGAAGGGACACCAAGTCTTGGGTGACTGTGCACGCCTCTGTGAGGCAAATTTTTTCTGAGTATATAGACTCAGCCTTTGTATTTTGGTAATCCATTGATGGTAGAGCGAAGCTCCCGATTGTAAAGTTTTAGCACAGACTCTAGTTTTCTGGTTATGTATTGGTATGTAAGATTTCTTGTTTAATGACAGACAGTCTTCTCACTCCATCTAGTTTTCATCTTATACTGAGAGAGTTCGTGATCTACTCATTCGTATGAATGATTGAAATTATGTTATGATAAAGGATTTATCGTTGCATTGTTGTTTTTTCCAGTTTTCTGCATTTGAATGTGAGAAGATCTTGCGTTTAGATGTTTCCCCCTACAGTCTGTTAGAAACCTGATGTTTACGATAGACCTCTTCTTTTCTCTTATACAAGTCTTCCCCCTACTCACCCTTACTACGAATCACTGTCTGAAGTTATCTAAGACCTCACTTGCCCATGCATGCCTAGCCTAGTTTCGGAGTTAGAACCACATCGTTTTGAGTTAACTTCCATTCGATCACCCCATTAAACAAATCGTGACATAAACTGATGGGCGTCGGGCTCTGCTCCTGCTGCAATCCAGGGGTGACTTCTGACGCTAACACTCCTCTCATGAGGGTTTTATGTACATGTGGCATCATTTTATTATGTATTGACTTAGTCTCCTTATTTTTGTGGATGAAAAGTATTATTTATTAGTTTCCTAGGCTAATTTTAGGGAGAAATATTTAATAAAGAATTAGAAGGATGTAGAAGCCTTTTCTCTAAATAGAGGCTCTCCTCTCATTCCAAATTGTTGTGAATTGTTGGATATAATTTATGACTACAACTAATAGAATATATCCCTATTGAGGTTTTGGTGTCAATTCTTGGAGATATCTCTTTCCTGGTTATGTTATGGGTGCATGAAAAAATTGTTATGATGATTCAAGACTTCTACCAACTTTCAAGATCAATCCATTTGTGGGGTTATTATACCACTTGAAGAGGAGATATTTTAGGGTTTTTACCTTCCTTATTCTCTTGTTAGCTTGGTTAAGTGCTTAATTCATTTCTTTGTTTCTCCTCTTGGTTCCTTGGCAAGGTTTTTAAGTATTTTTTTCAAGCTATAGTTGATCTTGTTGGTGAAGGTTTTCTTTCCTTTGAGGAATCTCTTCTTGTAGGGCCTTGGTCCTCTTATCTTATCTTGATTAGGTTAGATATTATTCTACCCTTAGGGTTATAATATCTTTCCTTAATCATTAATATAGAAGTGGCCAATTTGTAGAGGGGTGTACTTCTTGACCCCATAATCCCTAGTTGGATAAAAAGGGCACTAGTCCTATATCCAACAACCAACCAAAAAAAACACCCTAAAAATAAATTTTATTTTATTTTTTGTTGTTTATAAGGAAATCTAATGGTAAAAAATAATGGAAAAACATTAATTTATATTTCTTTCATCATCTAGTGCAAATTTAATGGATTATTTCATTTCCTAGACAAATTTATCCTAGGGTTTATTTTTAATTCTTGACCTCTAACCCTAAGGAGACAAATCGTCCCTATTGGATTGATATTTAAGGGGTTACCTAACATATGTGGGTTGATTTAAGGTGATTCTCAAATCTATAAATTAAATTGCAACATTAAAAATCAGATTTGGTGAAACCCTAAGGCTAGGTTTTGGTGCTTCAAGGTGTTTTCTTTCTCATTCCTAGCCTCTATTTCATTTCTTTCTCATTCCTAGCCTCTATTTCATTTCTATAGGTGATCTTAATCTCTATCATGCTTATAATTGTTTAAATTTTACTTAGATATTTTATTCGGTGAATTCCAAGTGATAAGTTGTGAAACCTTAGGTGGATTCACCATCTATTTTGCAAGTTCTAGCTTAGCTAATGTTTATATATATTCATAACTTGTAACACTTATTTGACTATTATTTTATATAATATCTATTGCCCAAGTGGAAACATTCAATTCTTCTTGCTCTGTTGCGCTTAATCTCTCTCTTGGATGGTAGTTTTATGACCTAAATCTGAAATTTATGTGCTTTTATTCATAAATCACATTTAGAAGTTAAAGGATAGCCCTAAGCTTGTCCTCTCTTAGCATCTAATCAAGTAGTAAACACATGTACACATTGCACCTTTGATTTATACTAAAGTAGCTTAAAGTGGTTCTAACTTCTTGTGAGTTTTCTTTGTTGAGTGTTAGACTTAATTGCAAATCTGAAGTTGTTAATATATTTTATCATATACATCGGATTTGGCACACACATCCACTAGCTCATAACCTTTCTTTGAAGTGGATATAATTGTGGTTCATGCAATTGTTTCTAGTTGAATATATATAGAGCATTATAATCACTAATTGGAATCCTAGTGCATAATCTTGTTAAAAAATTTGCAAATTCATTAACGTATATCATATGATTGCATGGTTTTATTTCACTTAAATAGATTTACTTTCATTATTTTGGATTCCCCCTATCACTTCTATGAGTTGGCCTAAAGTGTAGGGGAAAGTGTACTAAGGTGACAATGGTGAACTTCTTGTCTTGTTGCCCCAGTTAGCACCTATGTTGGGAATTTCATAAGGGTGCTAGTTCTGGAGGAAACAAACACTTTAAAGAGCCTAAAAGAAACTTATCCCAAACCAAAGAAGACTCTAATACAATTAGTGGTAAGTGACATCCCCTCTACAAAAATGTTTTGACTCAACACTATATGTATACAAGACCCCAACCTTGAGCCCCATATTAAATAATGTAATACCCCTATCTTGAGCCCCATATTAAATAATGTATTTTGGTAATTTATGAAAGGCCAAAGTTCCCAAACAATTAAAAAAGGCAAGTGTGCCTAGGAATGTAATGTTTTGAAAATTATTAATAATAAATACATCATTGGCTACTAGACAGACAAGGACAAGAGTTATAGAGGGCTATGATTCTACAAGAGAGGGGGCTTGAGGGGCTAAGTATTTATTTTATATTTTATTTACCCATTTTTGTTTTAATGGAGAATATCAGTTACATGAGCTTCTTAGGGGAAGGCCATGTGGTTCTTTAATTCCAAGAAATATATAAACCCATCTTTGGTATGTTTGGGGGTTCACTCACTCATTGTTCATTGTTCATTGTTCACACCTTTCATTATGTTCTCCCTCCATTCATTCTTGCACCCACTCTTCATTCCTCATTCATTTTGATCTTGGCTTGGGAATGAAAAACGAATTGTTGGAGAGGAGCCATTGTTTTGTTGGCTGTAATGACTGCTAGTGCATTGCAACCATGAATTAATGCCTGCATGTCTAAGATGCATTGACATTTGTTAAGTTTTGATCACAATTTTGAATCTTGAGAGTCCCAGTATGGAGATTCTTGACCAGGTGCACTGGAGATCTAGAAGGAGGTGGACAACCTGAGGGATTGTGTGGTAGAGAAGGGGGTCCATTCTCTTGGGTTGTGCACATTGGATAGAAGAGAGCTGGTGTACTTTGGATTATTGTGTGTGTTGAGAAGCCTGTGAGAGCTTGAGTGCTGACTGGGTTGGGAAGCTGAGTGACAACTTGGAATCGTCCTTGTGGATTTATAAACTTGGCTCAGGGGTGACATTGTTGTTGAGACTTATAACAACAGTGTCTATAGTTGGGTGGAACGTCCTTAGTCTGTATCCAATTGGTGATTTATTTCATTAAAGATAAGTGCTCTCTGTTAGGGTTTCATTTACCTGTATATTTATTTCCACTGTGTATTAATTATTATCTGTGAGATTCATGTTTATAATGTGCATGCTTGTTGGTTATTGTTTTGTATGGAATTATATTCATTTTTTTTATGTTGTAGCATGAATCTTGATCTCTACATGTGAATATTACATGCCTCTTTATTAATTAAAAATTTATCAGAATTCAAAATTAGTTTAGAAGCGAGTTTTGAAGTAGCGCGACCAGCGTGTGGGTGGCTGAGTACGTTACAAATTGGTATCAGAGATTCTGGTTCAACACCAAACTGGTATGGGCCAGAACTAGTGCGAATTGAAAAAAAATCACTGTTGTAAATTTGTTTGTGATGAATTTGGGGGGAAATGGAGAAGAACATAAATGAAATCCCCAAATTCTGAGCAGATTTCAAATTTCAGTGATTCAAAGTAGTTGAAGAAGTGATTTATGGAAGTGGTCTGCAGTTGTAGACTTGAATTCGGTTTTGGAAATTGAATTCCTGTGAGTTTCATGATGAGTCTATAGTTTCATAGATCGACTACCCAGATTAATTCGACCTAGAGAATCAGCAATCAATATTCAAACATAGAAGTCCGAGAAAGGAATTCCATGTATACCTTTGGGAAGGAAGTCTCGGGAGCACTTCGGATTCGAAGATGAGTTTCATTCCAATGACAGGAGCCTGAAAGAACAAGAGCCATTAGATCAGTCAGGATCATTCTCAGATGTTAGATCCCGCAGAGATGTTCTTTCGAAAAAGTTTTTTCGGAAGATTTCACTCATAAGAGTTCTGACGGTATCGAAGGGAATATTCTTAGATACCCTCTAGTTGGAGCAATCAAGATTCCCTAATATTTTGAACTCCGAGTGATGAATTTTGACGATATCAGAAGGGAATATTCTTCGATACCCTCTGGTCGGAGTGACGAAGATTACCTAATCTTTTGAAATTCAAGTGATAAGGTATCGAAAGGGAATATTCTTCGATACCCTCTGGTCAGAGTGAAAAAGATTGCCTAATATTTTGAACTCCGAGTGATAAGTTTCGACGGTATCGGATGAGAATATTCTTCAATATCCTTTGGTTAGAGTGGCGAAACTTACCTAATTTTCTAAACTCCGAATGAAAAGGTCTGACGATATCGAAAATGAATATTCTTCGATACCCTCCTTTCGGAGTTCCATTTGAGCCCGGTTATTCAGCACTCCGAATGGGAACCTTTGATGAACAATCCAAATCTATTTTGATTTTAAGATCATTGGTGTAGATTTCCCTGTAGGAAAAACTGGTCCACATTGTAAAAAAAGTATGGAGCCATTTTCTTATTTTGGCCATAACTAGAGAATATTAAGTCAGTTTTGAATGAAACTTACATGTTTTTTCAGCAGCAATGAGCTCTACAAAAGTTCCAGAGAGGGTCATTGCCCATTTCTACTTAGATTTGTCAAAAATGGTGAAATAGTGGTTTTTAAATATCTGGGTCCAAATCATTGGAAGAGGTCCAGATTAAGCTGAAATTCATTGAAAGTGTCCATAAAGAAGACACAAAGATAACCCATGAACTAACTGAATAAATCCTAAGGGGATTGGAAGGGGGATGCTGAAATAGGCCACAATCCATTATTCTGGGCCACTTTTTTTTTTAGATTTTCGTCGAAGGAAAAGTGACCCCAGATCACAAAACTAAAAATTTTTGTTTACTCAACATTTTATACACTCATCAAGACATAATTTTGGTTTAGTGAAAATTTCCAGAAGTGAACATATTGAGAGATAGCCAATTTTGCAAAAAATTCTAAGTCTGGAAAAAGAGGTGAAAAAGGGAAAAATGGTCATTTCCAGATTATTGTAGTTTTTGACTGGAGTATCAAATTGCAAATACAAAAGTTGTTATGAATTTTTGTAATTTTTATTATCTACTCCTCTTATAAAAGTTTCTCTAGTTCCTGACATATTTTATTTTACAATTGACTGAAGTTGGCAGTTCAATAAAATTTCACCAGTGGCGAAAATGCACAAATGGGGTGGAAGTGGTTTTTTCATAAAGCCATAACTTTCAGCTCAAAAATTGGATCGGAGAAAGATTATAGCTGTTGGAAAGATGATTATGAGGAGAATTACCTGGAACTGTTATAATTTAGATAATTGTGATATAAATATTCATAAATTGAGCAGAGAAAAATGACCTATAACATCAATCGATAATTTTTTTATGATATGCATATTTCTAACAAAAATGGTTGCTTTCACATTTTGCAGAATTAGGGGGTATACATATATCATTTCAGTATAAGAATGCATATTCAAGAAATGAAAGAAGGAGAGGGAGCTTACAACTATGATAAAGAGGCTAAAGRAAAAAATATCAGTGTTGGTAATGCAAAGACATAATCAAATGGACATAAGGGCCGAGGGGAGCAAGAAACATTAATAGAGACTGTGAGAGGCCTAAGAATAGAATTATAGATGTACAAAGAATACAATGAGAGACCGATAAGAGAGAAAAATCAAATAAATTCTTAASTGATACAAATCTTAAATCAGTGGCAGAGGCAAACAAAGAATGGGTCAAACTCAAGACAGGAGGAAGAGGGAAGATATCATCAAAGAAGAGATAACTACAKGAGATTTGGTTATTCAAGAAGTGATATAAGAACTCATAGACATCAATCACTTCACTTASAAAGGAAATTTTATGCATCTCAASATTCCATAAGTAGTCCAGAGGTGTCTCCTGTTAGGCACCAAAAAAGAAGACATGAATTGGATAGTTTGCAAGGAGAGTTAAGGAAGCTTAAGCCACCATCCTTTGATGGTGAAAGAGAAAGGGAAGATGATTTTGAAGCATGGTTTCTTGGAATCAAGAGGTATTTTAAATTGCATGAGTACTCATCAAACCTAGACGCCAAAATTTCCACTTACCATCTACATGGAAAAGCTTCTATATTGTGGGATCAACTTAAGCAAGTTGAGCACATAAATTAGAGCAGGATCACTTAGAAGAAATTAAAGAAATATTTTTAGGAGTACCTTTCAAAGCACTTATATCACAAGAAAATGTAGGAGTTATTTGAACTCAGGCTGGGAAGAATGACCATGGAAAAGGATGAAAATAAGTTATTGGGACTGCTAAAGTATGTGGGCTTTATAAAGGATGAAAAGGTGAAAATACATAGGTTTTTGAGTGGACTACCTTCATTTTATAAAGAGAAGATTCAATATGATGAGCCCGGGGCACTGATTGAGACCATGAGGAAGGCTAAGTACCTATATGAGAAAGGAAATGGAAAAGAGTCTATGAAGAAATCTTGGAAGGATAAGAAGAAGGAGAAGTATGACGAGAGAAAGAAAGGATTCAAACCTCCTTTCAACAAAAATAGCCCCAAAAAAAATCAGCTAGACCAATATGCTAAGGATGAATCCAAGAGAGAAGACTCCTTGGGAAAAGGGGAAGACCACCAATCCAATGTTGGGGATGGAAAGAAGATCATCTATGCAAGGATTTCCATCATAGAAAAGACAAAGTGAAGACAATGCACAACATCCAAGAGGCTACAATAGTAGAATACATGGGAAGAATCTATGCAACATTAGAATATTTACAAGCATCGTACCAATCCAATATGATCGAGGTGGAAGGTAAGATCATTAATCATCCTGTTGCTATTTTAATTGATTCAGGAGCAAGTCATTGTTACATTGATCCTAAAATAGTGGATAGATTACATTTGGAGAAAAGTAAGCTTGAAAAATCAAGTTTGGTTCAGCTAGCCACTGGAACCAAAAGAAGAATCAATGATATGGTCATAGGTTGTTCCATAAGTCTTAACAGAGTAAATACTAATGCCAATCTAAATATTATACCATTGGTATCTTATGATGTTATAATTGGAATGGATTGGTTGGACAAGAATCATGTTGTCCTAGATTATCATAACAAGACATTTACATGTATTGATGAAGAAGGAAAATAGATCACTGTGAAAGGAGTTCCAAAACCCATTTCTATCAGGGGGATTTCAGCCTTACAACTGAAGAGATGTTTTAGAAAAGGATGTCAATCGTATGCATCCCATGTGGAGGAGCCAGAAAAGACAAAAAGGCCAAGCCTTGAATATTTTTCGGTACTTTAAGAGTTTGAAGATGTATTCCAAGAAATACTAGGGTTACCAACAAAGAGGGAGATAGATTTATCCATTGATTTAGTACCAGGAGTTGGCCCACTATCAAAAACACCTTACAGAATGAGTACACCAGAATTAAAATAATTACAAATGCAGTGGAAGAATTTTTTAATAAATGGTACATACGTCCAAGTGTTTCACCTTGGGGAGCACCAGTACTCTTTGTCAAAAAGAAGGATGGAACATTGAGGCCATGTATTGACTTTCAACAATTGAATAAATCCACTATGAAGAAGAAATATCTTGTACCAATAATTGATGACCTCTTTGATCAACTAAGAGGGGAAAATATATTTTCCAAGATAGACTTGAGATCAGGATACCATCAGGTAAGAATCAAGGAAGAATACATCAATAAGACATCCTTTAGAACCAAGTATGGGAATTATGAATTTGTAGTGGTGCCATTTGGATTCTCTAATGCACCAGCTGTCTTAATGTTCTTAATGAATTTCATATTCATAAATTATTTGGATAAGTTTGTCATAGTATTCCTGTATGACATACTTATCTATTATAAGTCATAGGAAGAGCATGAGCATCACCTAAGACTAGTATTGCAAGCTGAGGAAACATCAGTTGTATGCCAAGCTTAGTAAGTGTTCTTTCTACCAAGAACATATCCATTACTTGGGACACCTTATTTCAGAACAAGGTATACTAGTGGATCCAAAGAATATTGAAGTCATTAGAGGATGGCCAACACCCAGGAAAGTTTAATAATTTATATCTTTTGATGGGATTAATTGGTTTCTACAAAATATTTATAGCTGGGTTCTCTAAGATTTTCCATCCCATCACTTCTTAGCAAAAGAAGGGAATTAAATTTGAATGGACAACTGAGTGTGAAGAGAAATTTAATTTGTTGAAAGAATTACTTACTAGGAGGAACTATGCCACACATGACTTGGAACTTGCTGCCATTGTTCATGCATTGAAAATGTGGAGGCATTATCTCATGGGGAAGAAATTTGAATTAAGAACAAACCATAGTGGTCTGCAATATCTTTTTGAATAGCCAACTTTGAATGCTAGAAAAATGAGATGGTGGAATTTTTAAGTGAATACAATTTTGACATCAAGCATATCAAAGGAAAAGAAAATAAAGTTGTTGATGCACTTAGTAGAAGAGTACATCTCATGCATGCTACAACTATTAGTATGCATCAGTTTGATTTAAAGAGCATAATTTTAGATGTTGTTGTTACATATAAGCATTAATTACAGGTAAAAGAAAGTTTATGGCAAGAAAATGTACAACAGAAAATTAAAGAGTATGATATTAAGGAAGATGGATTACTTATGTATAAAAATAGAATTTATGTTCCTAGTTCTGGAGAACTTAGAAATTTAGTATTAAAATAAATGCATAATGTTTCGTATGCCGGACATCTTGGTTACCATAAAACAATTGTAGCAGTAAGAAGCCAATTATTTTTTCCATGAATGAAGAAAGATGTTGTTGATTACATTGCTAGATGTATGAAATATCAGAGAGTGAAGGCTGAGCATAGGCACCCAACGAGCTTGCTATAGCCAATACCAATGCCAGAGAAGAAATGGGAAGTGTTAAACATTGATTTTATAACTAAATTTCCTAGGACAACAAGACAACATGATTCAATCATGGTAGTGATTGATAAATTGACAAAGGCTGCTCATTTTGTTCTTGTAAAAATGACTCATACAACAACCAATATTGCAGAAATTTACATGAGAGAGATTGCTAGGTTGCATGGGATACCTAAGGAAATTCTTTCAGATAGAGATACAAGGTTTACTTCAAATTTATAGAGGGGATTGTTTAAAGGATTTGGTACAAATCTGAACTTTATCATAGCATACCATCCACAGCCAGATGGGTGGACAAAGAGAGTCAACCAAGTAATTGAAGACATGTTGAGAATGTATGTAATGGATAAGCCATCTAAGTGGGAAGATTACTTGCACTTGGTTGAGTTTGTCTATAATAATGGGTATCAAGATTCATTGAAAATGAGCCCATTTGAATCTTTGTATGGTAGTAAATGAAATACTCCAGTGAGTTGTGACAACCCAATAGATAGAGTGGTACTTGGGCCAGAATTTCTCGAAGATATGGAAGACCAGATGGTTAGAATTAAGCAAAATTTAAAGACAACTCAAGATAAACAGAAAATTTATGCTGATAAGAATAGGACAACAAGAGAATTCAAAGTGGGGGAGCATGTGCTTTTGAAAGTGAATCCCAAGAAGATCTCATTGAAGTTGGGTAGTTTTACAAAACTAGCAGCTAGATTCTGTGGTCCATTTGAGATATTGGACAGAATAGGACCAATTGCATACATGTTTGCATTTCCTGCTTCCCTGAATGTGAATAATGTATTTCATGTCTCTTTTCTAAAAAAATATGTACATGATCATAACCATATTATTGATTGGCATCTGATTCAGGTAGAGACAGAGGGATACTTTCAAGTCCATCTAGAGCGCATATTGGACCGAAAATTCAAAATGCTCTGGAATCGAGTTATAGAGTTGATAAAAGTTCAGTGGACCTGCTACAGTTCTGAATATGCTACTTGGAAAAATGAAGATTCCATGCAGGTAGAGTACCTGCAACTTTTTGAATAAATTTTGAAATTTTGATTTTTGTGTTGTATATGCACTAAGGATAGTGCCAAAATAAGGGGGAGGGGAATTTAATACCCCGGTATTGAGACTCATATTAAATAATGTATTTTGTTAATTTATGAAAGGCCAGAGTGCCCAAACAATTAAAAGAGGTCGGTGTGCCCAAGAAATGTAATGTTTTGATCATTATTAATAACAAATACATCACTGGATACTAGACGGACAAGGACAAGAGTTATAAGGGGCTATGATTCCACAAGAGAGGGGGCTTGAGGGGATAAGTATTTATTTTATAGTTTATTTACCCATTTTTCTTAATGGAGAATATTGGTTACATGATCTTCTTGGGGGGAGGCCATGTGGTTCTTTAATTCCAAGAAATATATAAACCCATCATTGGTCTATTTGGGGGTTCACTCACTCATTGTTCATTGTTCATTGTTCACACCTTTCATTATATTCTCTCTCCATTCACTATTGCACCCACTCTTCATTCCTCATTCATTTTGATCTTGCCTTGGGAATGAAAAATGAATTGTTTGAGAGGAGCCATTGTTTTGTTGGCTTTAATGACTGCTGGTGTATTCCATCCATGAATTAATGCTTGCATGTCTAAGATGCATTGACATGTGTTAAGTTTTTCTGACAGTTGTGAATCCTAAGATTCCTAGCATGGAGATTCTTGACCAGATGCACTGGAACCTTGGAAGGAGGTGGACAACTTGAGGGATTACATGGAAGATAAGGGGGTCCATTCTCTTGGGTTGTGCAAGCTGGATAGAAGAGAGTTGGTGTAATTTGGATTGTTGTGTGTGTTGAGAAGTTTGTGAGAGCTTGAGTGATGACTGAGTTGGGAAGATGAGTGACACCCTGGAACCATCCTTGTGGATTCATAGCCTTGGCTCGGGGGTGACATTGTTGTTGAGACTTGGAACAACAATGTCTACGGTTGGGTGGAATGTCTTTGGTCTGCAACCAATTGGTGATTTATTTCAATAAAGATAAGTGCTCTCTTTCATGGTTTCATTTACCTATATATTTATTTCCGTTGTGTATTAATTATTATCTGTGAGATTCATGTTTATAATGTGCATGATTTCTGGTTATTGATCTATGTGTAATTATATTCATTTCTTTTATGTTGTAGCATGAATCTTGATCTCTGCATGTGAATATTTCATGCCTCTTTATTAATTAAAAATTTATCAGAATTTGAAATTAGTTCAGAAGCGTGTTTTGAGGTAGCATGGCCAATTTGTGGGTGGATGGGTACATTATAGTCTCTAACACTTGTTTGACTATTATTTTATATAATATCTATTTTCCAAGTGGAAATATTCAATGCTTCTTTCTCTGTTGTGCTTAATCTCTCTCTTGGATGGTAGTTTTATGAGCTAAATCTGAAATTTATGTGTTTTTATTCATAAATTACATTTAGAAGTTAAAGGAAAACCCTAAGCTTGTCCTCTCTTGGAATCTAATCAAATAGTAAACACAAGCACACATTCCACCTTTTATTTATGCTAAATATCTTCACTCTTTGTGCCCTAAAGTAGCTTAAAGTGGTTCTAACCTGTTGTGAGTTTTCTTTGTTGACTGTTAGACTTAATTGCAAATATGAAGTTGTTAATATAGTTTATAATATACATCAGATTTGGCAAACACATCCACTAGCTCGTAACCTTTCTTTGAAGTGGATATAATTGTGGTTCATGCAATTATTTCTAGTTGAATATCTATAGAGCATTATAATCACTAATTGGAATCCTAGTGCATAATCTTGTTACAAATTTTGCAAATTCATTAACGTATATCATATGATAACCTGATTTTATTTCACTTAAATGGTTTCATTATTTTGGATGCCCCATGTGGCTTCTAGGAGTTGGCCTAAAGTGCATGGGAAAGTGTACTAAGGTGACAATGGTGCACTTCTTCTCTTGTTGCCCCAGTTAGCGCCTATGTTGGGAATTTTCATAAGGGTTCTAGTTTTGGAGGAAACATGCACTTTAAAGATCCTAAAAGAAACTTATCCCACACCAAAGAAGACTCAAATACAATAAGTGGTAAGTGACATCCCTCTAAAAAAATGTTTTGACTCAACACTATATGTAGACAATTGCAATACTAGAGTTGACACTATGATGTAGTCACTTCTAGTAGCGCATGAGTAAGACACGTGGAAGGTTGTCGAGTCGACCCATGGAGGGACATGTAGGTCCATGGAGGGGTAACAACTGGCTAGAGTACTCCTCAAAATGATGCCATGTGTTCTCAACATGCAGGTGGATATGTGTCTTTGTGAGATCTGGATGAAAGTGGGTGAGAGTTGCAAAAACAAATAGAGAGGTGGACAATAGAATGGAGGAAGGGACATATGATAGAATGCATGTTTTCATTTGATGTTTAGACAAATCTCATGAAATAAATGTTCATAATATAAACACCTTATGACATAAATATAAGATGAAGTTGATTTCCATTAATGTTTTAACCAAAAATGTTATTAAAATACATTTTTAATAATATAGGGAAATAACATATCAAATTCTATAATTTTTTATGAAATTATTGCATCAAAAGAAATGAGTTGCATCTACAACCCAATATGATAGAGATGTTGTCACATTTGTCACGAGTAATGTTTACCATAAAGGCTTCACCTTGTTGACCAATATCTTATCACATTCATTCATAAAAGGGGGCTTTAAAATTGTGAAAAATAGAGTCAATATATTCAGGTATT
>JASDQU010014142.1:56864-70881 GCA_032191745.1 Picea mariana
AAAAGTTAGTTAAAGAAAATCCAGATCCACCCACAGGTTTATTTTTTCAACTGTTGTGAAGGGGTTGGAGCCCGTGGGGACTCGTCGTTTATCAACTCCAAATTTGATTGCATTTTCCTGTCGAGTGGGAGAATGGGGCAGGTTGAAAGAGGGATAAAAATGAGCTGAGGACATACTTCATCTCTTACCCTCATGTGTATCGAACAAATTCGATGGCAGTGCTCTTGTGACGAAGAAAAGTACAATCGATGACACAAAAAAGACACAAATGAACACATGCATCATGTTTCTCAATGCAAAAGCTAAATTTGATTTGCACCAGTGATTGATCATCGGAAAAATATATGAAATGAACGCGAACCCAGTCATCTTACAACAAACAGGTTGTTGGGTCATCATGGTATGCACTTGTAGATGCCTAGACTAAGAATGTTGCAGATCCTCTTAAGACCGAAGACCATGATAAAGACAGAGACCGAGGATAAATGACATGGCATACATAAGTGCATACGTGTTATGTGTGGATTGGTTACGGACAAACGACAAAGGGCTCAAGGATCCCTCCCCTTAAAATAACACCTTCGACGCAAATATAGGTAGAGCTACACAAGGAAAAAAAAGACCAAGTTTTGATTAAATTTTGCATGGTGACACTCAATCCCGTCGACTTTAAGAGATTGCAAGGGAAATGTAAATCCATCATACCTCAAATGTTTTCAAACTCATTGCGTCATTCATTTTTTTGTGGTTGTTTGATGCAACATCAAATAAAACCCTTTCTTCCTATCGTTTTTCCTTTTCAAAATTAGAAATAATAATAAATATCAATGTTATAAGGCCTTCGGTGAGGAGGGTGCATGTACCTCCTCTTGACCGACAGACAAATACAAGACAAAAATGTTAAGGTTGTTGAGGTGACTCAAACAGATGAGCGAGCTTGCAACGAGTTGGCTAAGTTGGACACACTTTGTGGACGAAGGACTTGGTTAAGTATCTTGACAAGGTGAGCCAAGAATTATATGGACAGGTGCTCCACATTTGGGGATTGCGATGGGAAAAATTCGTACCTTAAGGCATATGTGTCGTTGATTGTGACCAATGGGCATGCTCACCTTGCATATGTCTTGGGCTCACCATCCTTGGGTGTTTTCATGCAGACGACTCAAGGGGAGTAGAGATGAGGCTGACCTAGATGAGCAGACGAATTGGGTGCCACAACCCAATGAACCAAAACTTTGGTTGTGCACATCTCACTTGAGTGAGACACTCGATAGGGCAACTTGGTGAGTTGGATCAACCTTTCCCAAGGGACACAAAAATTTAGCACAAAGCAACACGATAATTCAGTGAGAAGAGTTTCATATATATGGCCTGAGCTAGGCAAGCCAAAATCACAACACACAACACTTGAGCAAGATCACTACCAACGTTCTAAGAAAGATTCAGGAAAAGAGGGGTGAGTTCCCTCAAGAAGCCAAGTCGCTCCACATGGGAGGACTTGTGTTTCCTTGAGGAGGATCTTCGAACAAAGTTGGGGCAAATTCTCTTTGGACTAAGTATCGCAAGCAAAGTGACTTTGGAGTTGGGAGGTGCGTGGGATGGATCAGAGCCTTGTAGTGAGGACGTAAGATAGATTGAGTCATGACAATATGAGGACAATGTGAAACAAAAAGGAGGCAAGTAAGGGACTTAGAAAAACTTTTGTCTTATGTATGAGTCAAGTGTTCTCTTCTTGTATCAACACATTATATTGTACATTGTTGTAGCATCATGTATAATAAGAAGATTTATATGGGTGATAGGCATCTCTGGTTCCACCCAACCATACTTGTGTCTCTTTTGTGTTTATGCACGATGTTTGTTCTTGATTCACATATTTGGCTAAGTATAGAAATGTTAACCATATATGTTAAAGAACACAAGTGTTTGTAATGAACTTTGCATGGTTGGGTGGGTGCCTTGGTGATAAGGAGTTAAGTGTTGACGCTTGAATTTCCAAGAAGCTCAAGGTGTAGTTATGGTCAGACCTTGCGTGAAGAGGTGTAGTCTAAGCGAAGTACTCTCAGTTTGATTTAGTCATCGAGTTGGAAACATTGTGGTGTCAAGCGACTTGGGTGCGCTAAGTTGTATTGGATCCCCCGGTAGACTGTGGGGGCGTGACATATGGTATCATAGCTTGTTGACCGCATAAGTGATCGGAGAGGTTTATCATAGAAGTGATTGTAGCAATGAATGTAGAAGTGGTTGTAGAAGTGGTTGGAAGTTTGAAGATTGTGAAGTGGAGCAATCATGGCTTGCGATGAAGTGGACACAACTTTGTGTAGACTTAAGATAGGGAAAGTGACCATGTGATGAGTTGAGGCACTTGGGAAAGATGGGATTTTGCGTGCTTAGTGTGACCTAGAGAAACATCACAAAGTTTTGAAGATCGTAGGGGTTGGGTTGCATACATGACGTTGGTAGTTCAGAAACTTCACTGAGACATCACTATGTCAAGCATTTCCAAGTATGTTTGTTGAGTCGAGTTTTTTCACAACTTGAAGTGGAAAACCTCACAGAAGTTGTATTGCAATGATGGATCGGTTCAACAGGTTGTGTGAGGGTGATATTTGTGCCTTGGTGTGGAGAATATACTAGGTCTGAGTAGATAGCTTGATGGAAGATGTGACAACTTGAACACGTCACAAGTTTATGACTTATCCAGTTTTGAAGAAAATGGATGGACTCATCCTAGGTCACAACAGAGGTGCTAAAATAGTTTTGTAGATGCAGAAGGCGACTTGGGCAAGTTTGCGTGAAGATTCAGTTTCTTGGGCAAGTGCAAGTCTAGGACAACAAACTTGAACCATGGGTGCAGCCAAGAGTGTCATTAGAAAATTTATGGTTGGTTTTGAGTTCTTTCATTTACTTTAGAGTTGCGATGAGTTATTTTAAGGGAAGTCGGATTCAAGTACAATCCATTTTCGTGGTGAAAATTGACAAAATTGAGGGTGGCTGAAGTAGTGTAAATTTCAAAGAAGTCATGTAGAAAGTGGGATGCATTGACTTGGGTGAATGTGTAGAGAGATTGGGGCGACCTACTTGGAGGAGTCCAGTGGTGGACTTAGGAAGATTTGGGTGCAATTGTGGAGGTGACTTGAGAAGTTTCCTAAATCTTTGATGAGGCACATGCAGTGAGGCTGAGAACGTGTCAGGTTTGCGAGGATGGATGAGGTACCTTGGTGCATTGGTGCCTTAGATAGATATGTTGCATCATGAAATGGATTGACATTCACAATGAAAATTCCAAAGTATGAGACACTTTTGGAGGTGCAAGGCACTTTTGTTATAAGTGATGCATGGCATCAATAAAGAAATTGAATGAGAAATGTTGATAGTCAAATTGAATGGGAAGAACACAGACCAAGTGATTTGGGTGATGGTTAGCTCACCTTTGGTATGGGACATTGGATGAGGAAGAGTGTACCTTGGTGAATTATGGATGATTGTGATATGAATCGGAGATCTGAAGGGGTTCATTGGTTGAGGTTGATAGAAGTATTCGCTTGGACATGCCAAGGCATGGAAGTTATTTGATGTGACTTATTATACTTGGAGTACTTTGGATAGTTTGTTGGGAAGTTTGAGGAGTGTGGGTGTGTTGGCCACACTCATCACAGATGTTGATTTGCAAGGAGGTGACTCAGTGGAAGAAGGGGAGTTGAGGACTTGCCTTAGTTTGGAGGATTGGGTGGACAAGAATATTGCAGCAGAAAAATATTACTTGGACATGGGTGTTTGTCTTGCCTTTGGAAGCATGGTTGAGGGTGAATCTTGACCATTTCAAGGCATGGAGAGGTAAATGAAACAACTTGTCCGGGTGATGAAGTAATTTGGAAAAGGAGGTTTGAATGTCTATTTCTTGGTGTAGATGGGATGTTTCATATATGAAGACAAAAATGAAGGAGATGGGGAGAATTCGACCAAGGAAGTTATACTTGTGGACATGATTGTAGTTTGAGTTGCAAGGGTGGAGTTGGTTGAACATGTGGGGAACAGATGCATGGTGATTTCCCTTGACTTTTCCCAGACTTGGATGTGGCATGGACTGTGTGGGTTGCAAAATATTGGCTATTTATGCCATGGGGTGGGAAGTGGACTCAAGGTACAACATATGAATATTGTTTTGGAGTGACTTCTTTGTGCAGCAAGGTGAGGGAAGACCTTGCCTTGGTATGAGGTTGTTGTGTGGAAGGAAGTGACCATGTTTTGTGTATGTTGTGCATTCACAAGAAACAAATGTGATAGTTCAACACTCAGAGATTAAGTGCATGGTAGAATGACTAAGAGGTAAAAGTAGAGACGTGCCATTAGGTTCAAAGTGAAACACTTAGAAATTGTGGAGGATATCCTCTATGAATATTGGGCACTGGCAACAATAGTGAGGAGAGGGTGGACACTTGAATTAGTCTTTGGACTTGGATGGAGTGACAGAGATACAGATAGAAAATACTAAGTTTGGGCATGAAGATCCACATTTCAAGAACTGGATGCGACAATTGGACTAGCTATGCAAGCAGTGTAGGAATTGAGGCTATAACATTGTGCAAAGACATGATAGAGTTGGTTAAGTATGGACACAACAATAAGTTCATAGGAGCTCAACATTAGACATTTTTTAATTTTTGATTGAGGTTGCAACAGTAGCAGGATGAAGAGTGATCATCATAGTAGGACAATGGAATCTTCGGCATTGCAGATAGAGTTGGGGAGGAGACGTCCTTCCAATGTAGTAGATATATTGGTTGCACAAAAAAATTGGCAAAACTCAATGTGGTTGGTTGCATGGAGTTGCGGATGATTTTAGTGTGAGTTGGAAACTTGGGGTTTTCACTTCATAGGGAAATTTTGGGTTTCCACTTTGACAAAAATTTGGGGTTTCCAGTTGGAAAACAACTTGGGGTTTCCAGTAGACTTAGTTGCAATGGGGGCACCAGTTCGGGAGGAGGCTTGGAGACAAAATATTTTGTGTTTCCATGACAACAATAAATTTTGGTGGGGGAGGATGTAAGGGTTTCAGTGAAGAGGGTACACACACCTCTTCCCATAGGAATAGACAAAGACAAGACATGAATGTTGGGGTTATTGAAGTGACTTGGATGGATGAATGGGCATGTGGTTGGGAAGGTGTGTGATGAGTTGGATAAGTTGGATTCACTTGTGGAGGGTGGACTTGGCTAAGTGTATTGAGGAGGTGAGCCAAGACTTATATAGATGGGTGCTCTACACTTGGGAATTGTGATGGTTGAACTTGGTGCCTTAAGGCATACATCATCGGAGATCACGACCAATGGGCGCGCTCACCTTGCGGACGTCTTAGGATCACCATACTTGGGTTTTTCATGAAAATGACTCAAGAGGTACGGAGATGAGGTTGAACTGGGTGAGCAAACAAGTACGCCAGGTTTTCTATGTTCCTGAGAGGACAACGAATTTTGGTGGGGGAGGATGTAATGTTTTCAGTGAGGAGGGTACATGCACCTCTTCCCCACTGGTATAAACAAATACAATACGTGAATGTTGGGGTTGTTGAGGAAACTTGATGAATGAGCAGGTATGTGGTTGGGTAGGTGTGCAACGAGTTGGCTAAATTGGACTCACTTGTGGAGGGAAGACTTAGCTAAGTGTCTTGAGGAGGTGAGCCAAGACTTATATGGATGGGTGCTCTACACTTGGGGATTACGATGGGAGAACTTGGTTCCTTAAGGAACATGTCACCATGGATCATGACCAATGGGCGCTCTCACCTTGCGGATGTATTAGTTAAACCATCCTTGGGTGTTTTTGTGTATATGAATCAAGGGGAATGGAGATGAGGCTGACTCAGGAGAGAAAACGAGTTGGGTATGATGACCCAACAAACTAACACATCAGTTGGGCACATAGAAATTGAGTGAGACACATGATGGAGTGACTTGTTGAGTAGGTTCAACCTCACCCAAGGGATGCAACAACTCAGCATGAAGCGATGCAACGGTTCATTGAGGATATTCATATATATATATGGCATGAGCTAGGAAATCCCAAAACACAACACACAACACTTGGGAAATATCAACACCAAGGTTTTGAGGTATATTCAAGAAAAGAGGGGTGAGCTCCCTTAAGAAGCCAAGTTTCTCCATATTGGAGGACTTGTGCTTCCTTGAGGAGGATCTTTGGAAAGAGCTGGGGTGAACTCTCTTTGGACTGAGTCTAGTAAGAAAAGTGACTTTAGAGTTGGGTGGTGTGTGTAATGGATTGGAGTCTTGCAATGAGGATGTGAGATAGACTATGTCGCGAAACATGAGGACATTGTGAGACAACAGGGAGGTAATTCAAGGACTTGGAAAAACTTTTGTCTTATGTATGAGCCAATTTCTCTCTTCTTGTATCAACACATTGTATTGTACACTGTTTTAACATCATGTATAATAAGAATATTTATAAGGGTTCTAGGCACCTCTAGTGCCTCCCAACCATACTTGTGTCTCTTTCATGTGTATGCATGTTGCTTGTTCTTGATTTGCATATTTGGCTAAGTATAGAAATTTTAACCATATATGTTAAAGAATGCAAGTGTTTGTAATGAAGTGTGCATGGTTGGGTAGGTGCCTTGGTGACAAGCAATTAAGTGTTGAGGATTGACTTTCCAAGTACCTCAAGGTGTAGTTATAGGAAGAAATTGAGTGAAGAGGCATAGTATGGGTGAAGTACTCTCGGTTTGGTTTAGTCATCGAGTTGGAAACATCGCGGTGTCGAAAAACTTGGGTGCACCAAGTCATATTCAATCCCTGAGCAGATTGTGGGGGCATGATAGATGGTATCATATCTTATTGACCGCATAAGTGATCGTAGAGGTTGATCACAGAAGTGATCGCAATAGTGATTGTAGAAGTGATCACATAAGTGGTTGGAAGTTTGAATATTGTGAAGTGGATAAATTTTGGGTTACGAAAAAGTGGACACACCTTTGTGATGACTTAAGATAGGGAAAGCGACCATGTGAGGAGTTGAGGCACTTGGGCTAGATGGGAGTTCATGGTCTCAATGCGACCTAGAGAAACATAGAAAATTTTAGAATATCGTAGGATTGGGTTGTATACATGGCATTGGCAGTTTGTGCACACTTCACTGAAACATCATTGTGTTGAGAATTTCCAAGTATGTTTGTTGAGTCAATTTGTTGCAAAAATTTAAGTGGAAGACTTCACAGAAGTTGGATTGCAATTATAGATCAATTTGAACGGTTATGCGAGGGTGAGCTTGGTTCTTTGGTGCATAGAATAGCCAAGGTGTAGGTAGACAGTTTGGTGGAAGATGTGATGAATTGAATGCGTCACAAGTTTGTGACATATCTAATTTTGAAGAAGATGGATGGACTTAGCTTGGGGTCGCAAAAGAGGTGTTATAACATTTGTGTATCTGCCAAAGGACACTTGGGTGCGTTTGTGTGAAGAGTTGGTGGCTTGGGCGAGTGTAGGCCTAGGACAACAAACTTGGGTGCAACCAAGAGTGTCTTTGGAAAATTTATGGTTGGTTTTGAGTTCTTGCATTTCCTAAGATTTTAGATGAATTCTTTGAAGAGAAGTCAGGTTCAAGTGCAATCAATTTCCACGGTGAAAACTGAAAAACTTGAGGGTGGCTCAAGTGGTGTAGATGTCAAAGAAGTCATGTAGTAGTTGGGACGCCTTGACTTGGGAGAATGTGTGGAGATCTTGGGATGTCCTACTTGGACAAGTCCAGTGGCGAACTTAATCATATTTGGGTGCAATTGTGAAGGTGACTTGAGTAGTTTCCTAAATATTTGATGAGGCGCATTGGAGGACTCGTTGTGATGGAGCAGGCAATGAGGCCGAGAACATGCCAAGTTTGAGAAGATAAATGAGGTACCTTGGTGCATGCTTCCTTATATAGATTTGTTGTGTCATGTGATGGCTTGACAGTCACGATGCTAATTCCAAATTATGAGACACTTGCGAGGGTGCAAGGTAGTTTTTTTCTAAGTGATAGATGGAGTCAACAAATAAATTGACCAAGAAATGTTGATAGTCAACCTAAATGAGAAGAATGTGGAAAAAGTGACTTGTTTTGTTCTCTCACCTTTGGTATGGTACATTGGATGAGGAAGATTGTACCTTTGTGACTTGTGGATGATTGTGCGATGACTCAGAGATCCTGAGGGGATCATTGGTTGAGGTTGGAAGAAGTATTGGATTGGACATGCCAAGGCATGGAAGTTCTTTGAGGTGACTTATTCTACTTGGATTACCTTGGATAGTTTGTTGGCATTGGCCACACTCATCACATATGTTGAGTTTCAAAGAGGTGACTCGGTGGAAACACCCGAGTTGGGGACTTTCCTTAGTTTGGAGGATTGGGTGGACATGAATATTGCAACAGGAAAACATTACTTGGACATGGGTGTTTCTGTTTCCCTGGAAAACATGGTTAAGGGTGAAGCCTGACCATTACAAGGCATGGAGAGGTAGATGCAACAACATAGCTGGGTGATGAAGTAATGGGGCACAGGAGGTTTGGACATGAAATTATTGGTGTAGATGGGATGTTTCATATCTGAAGATGCAGATGAAGGGCATGGGGAGAACTTGGCCAAGGAAGATAGACTTGTGGAATTGATCGCAGTTTGAGTTGAAAGGGTGGAGTTGGTTGGACATGTGGAGAACATATGCATGGTGATTTCCCTTGACTTTTCCCAAAGTTGGATGTGCACAGATTATGTGAGTTGTAGAAGATTGGCTAGCCATGCCATGGGGTGGGTAGTGGAGTCAAGGTACTACAGATTACAATTGTTTTGGAGTGAATTCTCTGTCCAATGAGGTGAGGGGAAACCTTTCCTTGGTTTGAGGTTGTTTTGCGGATGGAATGAATTGCGGAAGAAAGTGACTAGGGTTTGGGTATGTTGTTCATTCTTAAGGAATGAACGTGATATATCAACACTTGGAGAGTTAGTGCACGGTATCATGAATAAGAGGTCAAAGTACATACATGCTAGTAGGTTCGAAGTGAAACACTTATACATTGTGGAGGATCTCCTTGATGAATATTGGACAGTGGAAAATATAGTGAGGAGAGGGTGGACACTTGACTTAGTCTTTGGATTTGGATGGAGTGACAGAGATAAAAATAGAAAAGACTAAGTTTGGGCATGGAGACCCACATTTCAAGAACTGGACATAACAATTAGACTATCTACCCAAGTAGTGCAGGACTTGAAGATATATCATTGTGTAAATACATGAAATAGTTGGTTGAAGTATGGGCACAACAAAAAGTTCATAGGAGTTCAACACTTAGACATTTTTTAATTTTTTATTGAGGTTGAAACAACAACAATATGAAGAGACATCATCGCAACAAGACAGTGGAAAATTGGTATTGTAGATGGAGTTGGGGAGGAGACGTCCTTCCAATGTAGGAGACAAATTGGTTGCACACAAATTTGGGAAGAAAGCAATGTGGTTGGCTTCACAGAGTTGCAAATGATTGTAGTGTGATTTGGAAACTTGGGGTTTCCACTTCACAAGGAAATTTGGGGTTTCCACTTTGACAAAAATTTGGGGTTTCCAGTTGGAAAAAACTTAGGGTTTCCAGTTGGAAAAAACTTGGGGTTTCCAATAGGCTTAGTTGCAATGGGGGCATGAGTTTGGGAGGAGGCTTGGAGATGGAATATTTTATGTGTTTCCATGACAACAGTGATTTTTGGTGGGGGAGGATGTAACACATTCAGTGAAGAGGGTGCACACACCTCTTCCCCAATGGCATAGACAAAAACAAGACATGAATGTTGGGTTTGTTGAAGCGAATTGGATGGATGATCGACCATGTGGTTGGGTAGGTGTGCGATGAGTTGGATAAGTTGGATGCACTTGTGGAGGGAGAACTTGGCTAAGTTTTTTAAGGAGGTGAGCCAAGACTTATATGGATGGGTTCTCTACACTTGGGGATCATGATGGGAGAAATTGGTTCCTTAAGGAACACATCATTGTGGATCAATAAAAATGGGAACGTTCACATTGAGAACATCTTGGGAACACCATCCTTGGGATTTTTCATGCAGATGACTCAAGGGATGAAGAAATGAGTCTGACTTGGGTGAGAAAATAAATATGACAGGTTTTCTGTGTTGTCAGAACAACATTGAATTGTGGTAGGGGAGGATGCAATTCCTTCAGTGAGAAGGGTTCACACACCTCCGCCCCACTGACATAGACAAAGACGAGACATGAATGTTGGGGTTGTTGAGGAAAATTAGATGAAAGAGTGGGAATGTGGTGGGGCAGGTGTACAACGCATTGGATATGTTGGACGCACTTGTGGAGGGTGGACTTGGCTAAGTGTATTGAGGGGTTGAGCCAAGACTTATATCGACAGGTGCTCCACACTTGGGGATCACAATGGGTGAAATTAGTGCCTTAAGGAACAAGTAGCCATAGATTGCGACCAATGGGCACTCTCATATTGGAGATGTCTTGGGTACACGATCCTTAGGTGTTTTTTTGTAGATGACTCAAGGGGTGTGGAGATGAGGCTGAATTGAGAGAGAAAACAAGTTGAGCGTGACGACCCAAGGAACTGGCACATCGATTGGGCACATTTCACTTGAGTGAAATGCACGATGGGGTAACTTGGTGAGTAGGTTCAACCACACCCAAGGGATGTGATAGTTCGACATGAAGCGATACGATGGTTCATTAAGGAGAGTCCCATATATATGGCACGAGATATGTAGCACACCCAAGCCCCTAAAACTCTCTTAGGCTGGTGGGATGTTAAAATTCCTCTCTTCTCAACTCATCTCTTATCAAAATTTGAGGGACATAGATGGATTATTCTCACCCAGATCTTCCAAATGGCTATGACCATGCCTAGATATGATCACTGGATCTCGAGTTACAACCTCTTGAAATATCCAACCCTCATGATCTAAATCCACCTCACTACCACGTGGCATTCATGTGGCTCCCCACCACTCATTTCATCCGATGTGTTATTGTCATGGCACCAAGTGGCGCTAGCTCAACTCATCATTTCAAGGTTTCTAACCTCTCAATATATTAGTCATTGTTGGGGATTCACTCACGTGGAGCACCAACGTTCAACCTTGAATGCTCTGACGATGACCCACCCATCAAACCCTTCTCATATCTGACGACTTTCAAGTCTAACCTTTAACGGTTCTTATTGCATCGATGCCCCCCAACTTTCATGCTAGGTAGCATCCAATTTTTTTATCTCTCCCACAGTGAATGGATGGGATCCACAAGGATCCACAACTGAGATTTCATATCACCCATCCACTGACCAACGATTGTCGTTTTACCCCAAAAATTGTCATATTCAACACTTTCCCCTTTCCATGCTTTGGACCATGCTCAACAACTTTCGATGATTGGTCGAGATATGACGTTCTACAAATCCGACAGCCTAGATCACCATCAACACCATAAGGGTTTCTAGGACCTCCAAGAACACTCTTGTCTCATCAACCATTCTACTGGTAACGTGTGTCACCCATTCGGTTATTGTGACTACCACACTGGCTCACCACATCATCATGACATTGTCACCTATTTTATTGCTCAACTAGGACCTACCACACATCTAGAGTGGATATCTTCTATCTCTCTTCTATGCCGATCAATGACTCTTGTTAATTCTCAAGCCTTTATCATCGTCGAGACTCTTGGCCAACACATGATATTAACATCCTTCCATTCTCTGACGATGATACATCGAGATCGACGATCCATATCTCATCGTTGTCACCTCCATAGAAATTGACATCCCTCCTCCCATTTCTAGAGTCTCGTTGTCATTTTCGTACTTCTCTTAAGTCATGGAACTCAATTACTCCTGATGATGATGCCCCTCATGATGAAGGGTTGAGATTTACTCATCCCATTGAATCAATGAATTTAATCTCTCCCGATTCATCACAGGGTTTCCTTACTAGTTAATACACATCTTAGGGACTTTTCCAAATTCAAGGTTTGTTCAATACGTTATCAGTCCTCAAGGAGTTTGATGCCTACTCTAATACTTTCAAAATTCGACTAATCTTCATCAAAAGGTAGTTATTGGATATATTGCAAGATTTCCACAAAAGATTGGAACTTTCTCAAGATTTAGGATTCTTTACTCCTCACAAGGATCTCTCCGGACAATAAGACACCCACATCACTGGTTAATTTATTTTTTTCCATTTCCTGCAAACTTTCCTCTAAAGCCACAAGGTTCCTAGGGACATAACTTTCCTTACTGAAGTGAGCTCATAGTTTGATAGGATAACAAGGTATCATCATCTCATTCTAACCATTCAAAGATTTCTTTCATCAATTGCAAGAATTTACATTTCCCATTAATCATATAATTACATACACATATACATCATTCATACACAATATAAACAAGTTCAGTTATACACTTATCTGATCAAGGAAAATGCCAATACCAACTGATTGAGAGAGGACACCTTTCCTCCCAACCTTAGGCCACACTGCATAGTGCCTTCCTTCAGTATGGCACCCCCGTTCCAGGCCATGATACCACAAGGGGACTGATTCAACTAGACTCTAACTTAGATTATCTAGGAAGGTTAATCTCCTTTATTCATAGACAACAACAAAATTTCCCCCCTTCCCTCTAAGCTCGAGGTCTCTACAGGTTTATTAGGTGGTTTATCAACTGGATTTCCTCTGCACAAGGGAGTCCCTTCTCTGCTAAAAAATCCCTCAATGACCCCCCATTACTAGTGTCATTTTCTGTCCAGTAAGAACCAAGTTGTAGCCCATTATTTCTCTAGTCTATATTCAGGTCTTCTCTATTCAGGGTGATCACTCTCAATTTGGACGAATTTCCTATTTTCTTCAAGGAAACCTCTCCTTTTTCTCGATTTTCACTCTCGAACTCTGTTGGAGTTACTTCACACAAACCTAGGATTTCTTTTTCCTAAGGTTTTTCCTTGTTTATTATTCATAATTAGTCATTATCCAGTCTCCTATATTTTAGGGGAGAATATTCCACTTGGAGAATATTCTCTTTCAATTGACACTTTAGTTTGACTAGTTGAGTTGAGTTTAGATGTTGCATTGGTTTTGTCACCATGAAACATTGGGATCATCACCAAATAATGCGCACTTTCCTTGGGATCATCACTAGACTGAAGCATTACCATTTATTTCCTGAGTTAATTCCTCACTACTCTATGTTCAGTCAGTTAACTGAAGACCAATTGACTAGTTAACTCAACTAGGTGGTAGTTCACTCCTGTAACTACCTGAGAGACTAGACTAGGTGGTAGTTCACTCCCGTAACTACTGGTGTGTGTCCATATCACTCTAGACCACCACTATGGTGCATTGGTTCTCCTATAGTGCCCACTCATTGAGTTATACAGAGTATATCATGTGTAAATTATTCATTATTCACAATGGTTAATGAGAATTATTTCATTCTTTCTCTCCTTCTTCTTCTTTCTCCTTTTCTCTCTGCAAATGTGTGTATCATTATTTATCTAGATCTACTTTATGAAGTTTCAACACATTTACATGGTATCAAAGCTGATGGAATGCTAAGCAAAATCTACACCAAATTTTTTTGCAGGTACAAAAGATTGAAGACAACGGAAAGATGGATTTCCAAAAAGAATTCATTCTTACACCTTACAACTATTTTGCATGGAAGGAGAAAATAGCCATACATCTTTGAACCAGAGGGTTGTACAGGTTAACCTTGAATATAGATACAGAACCAACATCATCCATAGAAAATACAAGTATTTAAATCGCATGGATGATGTAACATCCCCAACCACCAACAGGCCAGGAAATGCCACTACTCAGACTCTTTACTTAGCTTTGATACCAAATTGTAATGTCCCCAACCACCAATAGGCTAGGAAACATCACTCCTGCAACTCTGCTGCACTACTCTGATCTGTGACAACTCCAGCCTTAACTACTGGCTATGACACACA
>JASDQU010014142.1:71505-100538 GCA_032191745.1 Picea mariana
TCCTATTGTCTTCCTAATTAATTGGATGCCTTGCTTTTCGAACCGAACACTACACCAAGAATATAATTTTGTGGTGTTCATTAGTGTTAGCAAAAAGGTTGTAGTCCAAGTTTTATTTAAAGGTAGGAAGCTTTTAGTACCTGTGTGGCTCATAACCTTTCCATATCCATACCTTACCATATCCAACCATGTCCTAGTCTCATACATGACTAGCTTACTGGCATTCCTTCCTATAACAAGTTCGTATCTTTTAATTCTTTGGTTATTACCCCATAACCAAATTAACATGACATTCTACTATGTCAGTGTGTGCATTCAGAAGCTAAAAAGCTTCGAATTAATACAGGCCTCCAGCCTTTACCACATCCAGTGGTATGCATTCCATAATATAATCACGTGATTTTATAAAATAACTCTCGCTGAGGAAATTCTTACCTAAATTTCCTTTCAACAATTATGTAAAAAGAGTAATAAAAACTCATACCTGCATGACTGCCATTAATAAATTTTATACTACCTGAATGTCTGATGGCAGTAGAACCTTTCATGCTTCTTTTTATCAAACTTATAATCGACACTTCAACTCTCAGTTACTTCCCTCCTTATGCAACAACATCACCAACACTTGCAAACATGCAAGCATTCTTTCCTTTGGCTGACCCAACAAGCCGTAACATACTTGTTGCCACAGAAATTGCAACAACTTCTTCCCCCCTATAAAACTCTTCCTTGTTGATGCCAAAAGTCTACAATTCCTCCTGGATTCCTAGGTCTTCTTGTGCTCCTAATGCATCCCCCCCTTCCTCCTGGGGTTCTGCGACCTCTCGGTCTAGGATTTTTCCAAATGTTGAGTCAGATTGACTCTTTAGGACTTTACTAGACCCCTATTAATCTTACATAGGTCCCCTTTCCTTCTATGTGTAGGTCCTGACAGACCCGCGGGTTATTCCTACGTGCTTCCAAAACTCCAAGTTTCAGGCGCTAGCCCCTTTTCATTAGCCCTTTCCTTCATATGACCCTGGGCTATGACCTCATGGAAAATTGTGATTGTGGGCGTGGGAGAGAGTGGTTTTAGGCCAACCTGCTTTTCACCCTGCAATTCACCTCCAGCTGCCAAGCATCACTTTATTAAAATCATGGTATAAATTGTAGCCAACTCTCAGATTTTTAATATCCGAGCAAGTTATGGCCCCGCAATCCAGCTCGTTCGTCGATTTCCAATCCCTTGGCGATGATCCGAGATCAATGACTGCTATCTATCTCCCCTTTTCTACCTTCTTTCCTCCTTCCACACGCGATCCCAGACCTACACGATCTGTTGACACATAGCTCCCTTCCAAATCAATGACTACGGTTGATTCCAACTCTCTAGCCCTCAGAAGTTTCAACTCTCAACTATCTGCTTTTTCCCATATGACAATCTTCCAGAGTGGAAGATCTAATGACACCTGTCCTCAACAATCGGACGGTTCTGATGAACTCCGACTCTCCAGCCTTCGGGAGTTCTCACATCTCCACACACACAAATATCAGGAGTGAATTTCCCCAGAGTGACAGATCTTCTGCCACGCGTCCTCTCCAAATCAACGACCCTGATTCTCTTAGGGACTTCGGCTCTTTCTGACCAAGACCAGATCAATGGTCCTTCGAACTCCTCCTTGATCAATGATTGAGATCTCCTTCGGGACTTCGCCGCTTTCACCCTCTGCTTTCCTCTGGAGTGCTCCGTACCCACAGTTCCAGATATGGTGCCATGCATCCACTTTCAGATCAACGACTGTCCAAGGGAGCGAGTCTCCATCCTCCATGTGTCTCCTCGCAGATCAACGATCCACGTTCCGTCCTTCGGATCAACGACCCCTAGATGTTTCAGGATTTGGCACTTCGAGACATCTTGAAACACAACTTCACAAAAACCCCAGAGTATGACTCTCCAAAGTTTGCGATCTAGTGACATCTATCCAACCCAGATCAATGGATCCCAGCTACTTCGGCTATTTGGGCTTCGACGATTTCAATTCTCAAAGTAAATTCTCGAAATGATTCCTTTGTTCTACTAGACGCTGATCTAACGGTCCAGGCTCCTCTCCACAATAGATCTGATGGCTGCTGTCGCTCCTCCTCCTGAGCTTTTGAATTCTTCCACCTTGGAAGATTTTGTCAGTGTTCAAAGGCTTCGGCCTTTGACCTTTCTCCTGCGATTCCACCTCTTGGATCTCATCTTCGCTCTCATAAGCGTTATCTCTTCTGAGCTTTAGGACTTAGAATGAGTCCATCTCCCACACACTCCTTGCGTTATCTCTTCTGAGCTTTTCAAATTACTCAGTCTCCTAAGGTTCTCGACCCTTTTGTTTCCTTTCAAAGGAAAACTTCATGCCCTCTTGGGAACCTTCTTCTCAAAGCACACCTTGTTGAGCATTTTCTACAGAGTGTTCAACAACTCTGTGAGTATATTCCTTTGATACTCTTCTCCTTGAACTCGACAAAGAGTTCTCTCTGTGCACACTTGCACTCACTCGATGCCCGCATGGTAGAGCCCTACAAAGTTCTTAGTGACTCTATCTCTCTCTGAACTCAACACAAAGTTCTTCTTGTGCACTCCTTGCACTTCTGCTGATGAAGGTTCAACAATATCTCTCCTGAGCTTCTCCAAGGTTAACTTACCCCTTTCAACGCACTGCTTGCAGACAATGTGCACTCCTTGCACTCGAAAACTCAAAGAAGAGAAACAATTGAAACTTATTCAATACTTCACCAATTTACGCATTCAAACCATGAAAAACATATAAAAACATAGTAATGAACACAAATACATAAACACACTATATGCAGGAAAAACTGCTTTTCTATTATCTCTGTGAGTGTGTCCTAAACGCTCTATGAAAATTCGATTTGTTTTTAACACTCGCTAAACTCTGCAAACACAACGTGCGATCAACCGGAATTTGTCAGGCCATTCATTCCTTAACAAATCCCACAACATTCATAAACCAATCTGGTTTAAGAAAATGTTTAGATTTCATTTTCTTTCCGAGCTCTTCTCTGCTTTGTAATCATTTTCGGGCACTAGCCCCTTTTTCTCAGTCCCCAATCCATGTGATCACAGGCCATGACCAAGCGCTAGATCACTAGGTGCTTATTCGGGCCTTCAGATTCAGAAGTTTTCAAAGCACCACACAACAATCTCTTGGAGTTTCGTATTACCGAAGTCACTAAGTAGGGCAGATCATCATTCCACGTCTACTTAACATCCGATGGCTAACACTCACTATGGAAAGTCATGCGTCTGAGTTCCAGAACTTCGAAGCTTCAGGACTTCAGAGGATTTGACATCCTTGCATCCCAAATCGTTAATCTCCGAACATTCGCAATCACCTTTGTTGACATCATTACTTCACATCACTTACGTTTTCCAATTGCGAGGGCATGTGGTAGTGGTTTGGAGTAACCCGCCTTTCATCCTGCAATTCTTCTGATGTTGACACGTAACCCCTCGATGAAACTGTGGTTTGGATTGCGGGACCACCTTGGATAATTAACTTTTGTGCAACTTGGGTCCCCACAATGCCTTCTGACCGTTGATCTTGATGTATCGTGATCAACGCCACTGTGGGTCCCTTGTCCTTTAACTACGTTACGTAAACTCGGGCCCTACTAACCCTGCTCATACAGGATGCCACGTGGCAGAATACTAGCGGCTGATACGTGGCCCATTCAGATGGGTGACACGCGTCACATTCCAAATGGCATTTCAAACTTCCACGGGTTCGAAACCCACTTATACGTGGCACACAACCCATGTGTCCATGTCAATCCAAGTGACATCATCATGACTCACTACTTCGGATCTTTGGGAGCTTTCGCCCTTCACTAATTTGTTTGACCTTTTAACATTGGCTTGATCCAACGATCGAGCTCTCCTCCCCAGATCTATGGTGTAGATACACTTCGGGGCTTTAGAAGTTTGTGCATCAACACATCTCTCTTCTCCCGATTGTCGAACTCCAAAATTACGATCTGCCATGTGATCTAACGGCTCACAACCACTTGTGCATAGATACGGCGATCCCAACACCACAAGTGTTGTGATTTCTTTCTCTGTGGCCAAATACCATGCCTATCGTGGTTTTATAATGTCGCTACACCTCATGAGCTTCGTAACACATCCAAAGTAATCTCTTGGCACTTAGAGAACATTCTAAGGTTTAGAATCGGTTCCTCCAGACACAATTTCCACTTGAAACTTCGGGTCCAATGACCAATTATCTAGCCCATCCAGGTTCGACTTTAAAACCTTGGCTCTGAACTCGAATTTTGTCTACTTCGACAACAATTCTTTCAAAACTTTTTCTTCATTTTCCACTAACATGGCCCATCTAGGCTCAGTGTTGAAAACCTTGGCTTTGATACCAATTTGTAACATCCCCAACCACCAACAGGTCGGGTAATGCTACCCTTGCAGCTCTGCTGCACTATTCTGATCCGTGACAGCTCCAGCCTTAACTACTGGCTATGCCACACAAAGATACTTACGGAAAAACATACACCTCCATATAAACATAGAATGACTATTCTAGATATATATAACATAATAATGCGGAAATAACATTAAGCCTACACATGCAACATATACAACATACACAGGCAATACTCATCAATTGCAACATATGTACCATTACACAACATGTAAATGAACATAAAAGCGATACTTATCTTTTATTAGAAGACCACCAACTGCGTGCAGACCTTCCACGAACCTCCCAGCCATAGACCACACTACTCATCACGCTCAGCAGTGGGTCACCCCCGAGTTGGGACTAAGCTCCACCTAGGGCAAGGGAATCCTAGACTAGGCTGAGGTTACAAGAAACTGCACAGTGCAACTGGAAGGATTCTCTCCAGGAGCCTTCTTACACCCACTACTCACGGACTCTCATTCCCCACATGCCTGTTCCACCCGGGAGTATACACCTTCACTGTCACACAGTCCATCGACTANAAGCTGAGACTAAGCTCCACCCAGTGCAAGGGAATCCTAGACTAGGCCGAGGTTACAGGAACACTGCACAGTGCAACCAGAACGATTCTCTCCAGGAGTCTTCTTATGATCACTACTCATGGAATTTCATTCCCCACATGCCTGTTCCACACAGGAGTATACACCTTCACAGTCACACAATCCATCAATTGCTTCACCTCCCTCTCAGGGTCTCGGCAACAGGCCAGATCAAGAATTCTCAGATCCCCATAGCTGGTGCTGGACTCTCTGGGAGAAAACCACTTCCCAGCAAACTCTCTCACCTGGAGAGAGATGCTCACAGGCCTGACAACTTGCCTCTTCAACCACAGGCCTGAAAACCCGCTTCTTCAGCCACTTTAGACTCAGGTCCAGCAAGGTATGGTTGACTGCAACAATGACTAGTCAAACAACTCAAGAAAATAGAAGGCAACGACCCAAACGGTCCAGGTACGAACTCATATCTCTGCAAGATCGGATATGTTGGGTTCAAGGATGACATAGGTTAGTTTTCCCTCCCATTGGGTGATTGCTCAGGTATGCATGGGTATGCCTAGGTAAAAACATAGAGGCCAAAAAAAATTCATGGGAATCGAGAATGGCAAGCGAACTCAAGCGGAGGATGGAAGAATGACCAACGAACCCCCCCACAGAGAATGGCTAGAGAACCCCCAACACGAGTTGATTCTTCAACTTTAACTTCATGCGCCCAGGTTGACACTTGTCTTCCTGGACCTGCATGCATTCCACTTAGCATACGTTCCTTTTTCCGGGAACTTAGGACAACACTGATCAATTGTCCACCTTAGCCTTTAGGAAATAATAATAAATTATTTTCCCCTTTAGAGGTAAGCCCCCTAGATTATCCCCTAGGCCCACACACTTAGCCTCCTCCCTTACCCAACCTTATGGAAGCTTATTCCCCCATCACTCTTTCTTCGTGGTCAGTCTACACGCATCGATGTTTATATTTTTATTAATGATTTTGCATAATTACATATACAAAACATGCTCCAGGCCTTAGAATCCTAGGCTCTCTGGCATAATAAACACATAATACCACCAACTTATACAAACTTGGCTCACCATCCTATAAACATAATTACAATTCATAATATAACTGGGGCACGTCCTTGGGGTATTACAGATGAGGCACCTAGAACAATTTGCAGTCTTATTTCTCCCGATCTCCTTTTTCATATATCTTTATGTAAGACTCCCAATGAATCCTAGACCACCTTGGAAGGGCTCTTTGGAAAACAGTATGAGATGAGGGGACACATGCTGTAGGTGGAGCTGCTCACATTGGATCCAAAAATCTTCGACAATATCCAAGATTTCTTTACAAAATTCAAGGATTTACTATCGCAACTCAAAGCTTGTGGGGTTGATAAATCGAAGGAGGAGAAAAAAATGGTTCTCACCATTCTCTCCAAGCTTGGTCCTGAATTATTTGTATTCATATCCACATTCCATTCCGTCATATTCTCCTCTGGAGCCACCTGGAAGATGCCTTCTCTTGAGGACTTTATTGAAGCCTTGACACAAGAGAAAACCAAGCTCATCAACATGGACACAATCAAAGGCCCAAGGGCGCATGCACTCACTGTGCAATATGGAGCCAAAAATATCAGAAATCTAAAGATAAATATAAACATAAAGCTCATGCACATCTAAAGAAGGAAGGGTACACAAAACCCTTCACCAATGCCTCCAGATCCAAAGGGGAAAAGGGAAGAAAAGGGGAGAAATGCTCGTACTATCACAAAGGATTCCATCCAGAATCCACATGAATGAAAAAAAAATAGATATGATGTCTCAAATAATTCAGAAAAACAACCTTGGAGATTGCATCCCCAAGGGTGCAAAGAAGAAGAAGCCAGAAGATCTGAATTCCAAGAAAGGAAATTCTAGCCATGACTTGATTGCAATCAACTCCTCTCCCGACGATTGGATCATAGATTCAGGGGCATCACATCACATGGATTCCTCAAAAGTAGTCTATTCTTCATTGGATGCATTCAAAGGTCCTCCTATTATGATGGGGGACAACTCTTCTGTCGTTGTCAACGACAAAGGAAGGATTGAACTCGCTAATGGAAGCTTAGAGAATGTGCTATACATTCCCAAAATTTCCATCAACCTTATCTCTATGTATCAGATGACTAATTCTAGCACCGAAAATAAAGTCATATTCACACCAAATTTTGTGGACATCTACGACATGCAAACCAACTCCAGGGTTTCTACTGGTGAGGTAAATCATCAGTCTAGATTGTATACTTTTTCTGAATTCATTGAACCTGATTCTGCTTTATTGCTTACTCATGTTGATGAAAGTAGTAGGATATGGCACGAAAGGTTTGGACATTTGAATTTCAGATACATGAAACAACTTAGCAAGCAAAGATTGGTTGATCGTCTACCAGACATTTATTTCTCCAAGGGAGTGTGTGAGGGATGTGTTCTCGAAAAACACCCTCAAGAGAAATTCGACAAAGGAAAGTCTCAGAGAGCCTCCACACCTTTAGATATAATCCACAGTGACCTTATGGGTCCTTTCCCACATCCATCCATCAACAAAGTGAGGTTTGTTCTCATTTTTGTTGATTATTTCTCACGTTTTACATGGATCTACTTTCTCAGGCAAAAATCCGAGGTCTTTCAACACCTCAAAGATTTCAAAGCCTTGGTTGAGACACAGTCTAGAAAGAAGATCAAATTACTTCAAAATGATAATGGGGGAGAGTATGTAAATCATGAGATCCATAATATTTTCCATGATGAAGTGATTTAGTTGTAGCATACTCTGCAACAAAATGAAGTTGCTGAGCGGAAAAACAGATCTCTAAAGGAGATGGAATCTTGCATTCTACATGCAAAGTCACTACCATAGAGACTATGGGATGAAGCAATTAATTGTGAAAAATACATCGAAAACATATATCCCCATAGATCTGTCAAGGATAATACCCCCTACAAGGCTTGGAGCGGCCTCAAACCGGAAGTGACCCACTTTCACAATTTCGGTTCACGTGCATGGGCCTAGATTCCCTCTGAAAAGAGGAAGGCACTTGATCCATAGAGCATTGAGTGCGTTTTTGTTGGATACCCCAACAGTGTGAAGGGATATAGGATTATTGATATTTCCTCGGACTGACTCATCATTGAGAAAAGTGACCAATTCGAGGAAAGTGTATCACATGCACCTCAACAACCGCACATAGACACCTTCATTCCTCCACCTGTCCGAGACGATGAGAATGCACATGTCAAATCTTCTTCAGATGAGAGTTCTGATTCATAGTACTTAGATGATTCAGATTCAGATTCAGTACAGTCGGATGCAGAGTCAGAGGATCCAGATGTAGTTGTAGAGCCAGAGAAGAGGCCCAAGTGGGCACAAACTACTCTTTAGGATGCAAGGGATCTCATTGGTGATCCAACTGATACTAGGAGGAATCAATCTAATTTTGAGGAGCCTCCTGTTGCACTCACTTCCACTGAACCATTGCCATCCAGGCATATTTTGTTGGTTTAGTCTTCAGATCCACAGTCTTATGGCGAGGCTGTTGGAAATCCCTTTTGGGATTCCGCCATGCAGGAGGAGTACAACTCCCTTCTTGAGAATCAGACTTGGGATCTAGTTCCCCTTCTTTCTGGGAGGAAACTTGTCAGATGCAAATGGGTCTATAATACCAAGAGCGCAACGGATGAACATATTAGCAGATACAAATCCAGGATCATTGCCAAAGGCTTTCAACAGGTTCATGGTATTGACTATGATGAGACCTTCGATCCAGTAGAAAAAATGGATTCCATACGATTGACACTTTCCATTGCGGCATCCAAGGGATGGGAAGTCCATCAGTTGGACGTGAATAATGCATTTCTTCATTGTGATCTCTCTAAGGAGATCTACATGGAGCAGCCCCAGGGATTTATGTAGGAATCATCTTTGGTATGTCAGCTGAAGAAGTCCCTTTATGGCCTCAAGCAGGCTCCGAGGGCATGGTATGCCAAGATGGACTCCTACTTGCTGCCACAAAACTTTGTACGTTGTAAATCAGACCCAAATGTCTACATGCTCAGGATGGATGATTCACTTCTACTCTTAGTTCTGTACGTTGATGATTTTATGATCACCGGTTTCTCAACTTCATCGATTGCAGCAGTCAAGATGATTCTACACAACAAGTTTTTGATGATGGACATGGGTCCACTACACTTCTTCCTTGGACTCTAGATCAGTTAGGACACATTAGGAATCAAAATGTCTCAGGCCAAGTATGCACGAGATCTCCTTGAGATATTTCACATGATAGACTGCAAGTCTGCTCCGACTCCTTTCCTATCAGAAGTCAAACTTGAGGATGGCAGGGAGACTCCACTAGTTGACAACACATTGTATAGACAACTAGTGGGGAGATTATTGTATCTCACACACTCCATAATAGAACTCTCCTATGAAGTTGGTGCAATTTCCATGTTCATTAAGGAGTCGCATGAGCTACATTGGAAGGCTGCAAAGCGTATCCTTCGATACGTACAAGGCACCATCACCTTTGGGATTCATTATGCAGCAGACGCTACATTATATCTCGTCAGATTTATTGATTCTGACTGGGCTGGTGATAACACTGGTCACAAGTCCACATATGGTTACTCACTCAGTCTTGGTTTTGGGCCTATCTATTGGTCAAGCAATAAGAAATCTTCCATTTCTCTATATTCAGCCGAGGTAGAGTACATAAGGGTAGTTAACAAAACCATTCAGTCTATGTGGCTACAAAAAATTTTCACTGAGTTGGGAATTCAGTTTCATTGGTCGATCGTCATCTGTTGTGACAACCAGAGCACTCTGAAGTTCTGCAGAGATCCAGTTCAGAGGCAGCATACGAAGCACATTGAGATCCACATGCACTACATTCGGGACTTAGTACATAAGGGGATCATTGACCTATAGTTCTGTCCTTCAGCAGAACAGACGACATACATCTTCATCAAGACATTCACTGAGCATAAGTTCCATTCTCTGTGAAGTCGTCTTGGAGTGAAGGACACAGTTGCCTAGCAACTGTAGTTCTTCTTTTTACATACATTGTATCTCGAGGGGGGGGTTTACCATGAGGTTTTCCCTCTTTCCTCACTTTATTCCAGTGTATATTTTGTATTTGGGTACCTAACATGGCCTCATTGCCGGGACCCATTCTTTATTTTCACCATAGTGATGTTCAGGGGGGGTGTTGGAGTTACTTCACACACACCTAGGATTTATTTTTCCTAAGGTTTTTACTTGTTTATTAGTCATAATTAGTCATTATCCAATCTCCTATGTTTTAGGGGAGAATATTCCACATAGAGAATATTATCTTTTAGTTGACACTTCAGTTTGACTAGTTGAGTTGAGTTTAGATGTTGCATTGGTTTTGTCACCATGCAACATTGGGATCATCACCAGCTAATGGGCACTTTCCTTGGGATCATCACTAGACTAGCACATTACCCTTGATTTCTTGAGTTAACTCCTCACTACTCTTTGTTCATTCAGTTAATTGAAGACTAGTTGACTAGTTAACTCAACTAGGTGGCAGTTCACTCTTGTAACTGCCTAAGAGACTAGACTAGGTGGAAGGTCACTCCCATTACAGTTGGTGTGTGTCTAGATCACTCTAGACCACCAATATGGCACATTCTCTTTCCTCCAGTGTGCACTCATTGAGTTATACAGAGTATATCATGTGTGATTTATTCATTATTCACAACAGTTAATGAGAATTATTTCATTCTTTCTCTCCTTCTTCTTCTTTATCCTTTTCTCTCTACACATGTGTGTATCATTGTTTAGCTAGATCTATTCTATGCAGGTTCAACACATTTACAAACTCCTCTTTTCTCAACGCCTGTTCTCTATGATTATATTGTTCATGATTTTGGTTCATATTTTTCGCAGCTCCCATATGTGCATTCCTTTCTTTCATGTCTGATACCACACTCTCCTTGCTGAGTATCTAGTCTCTTGTCTCCATGCATGTCTCTGGTGGTGTTTCTTCCACCTTTTCTCTCTTCCTCGAATGATCTCCTTGGGATTCTTGTGGCCTTCCTGTAGATGAAACTTGCAGTCCGTAGTTCCCATTGTGAAGGGGTATTGACTCGCAAACTTTCCAAATAACCACCAACCTACAAATAGTTTCAAGGAATGATTTAAATTTTTTATTTATCTATGATATATAAATATTTAACTTAGGTGGGACCCCCTAGGGAGAAAGAATGGATGTTTATTTTCATTATTCCCAATATTAAAGGTCTCTTCACCAGTCTGATTGTGAGTTTTATCGCACAAAAGGAATGGTTATGCTCATAAAACTCCAAAGAATCCTCCATCTTACATAAATTTTGTTCGTAAATTCTATGCGAAGGTTATAAAAATTTATGGAGCAACTAAAGCATTCTTTTGTTTAAAACTGATATTGCAAACAAGAATTTGTCATAGGATTGGTATTTGGTTACATCACATATTTGAAAACGAAAAAAATCCCCTTATGCAAAATTGTGCATAGTATGTTTATAGTCCATCATATATATGAAAATCCTTTTGTTATTCAAATACCATTGCATTCATATGGTAATTTTGGTTTCATATCATAAAGGGGTGTCGCGTTGAAGTTAAAGGGTTGAAGTCTTTTAAACATAATGCATATGGTATAAACTCAATATTCATATCGTACAACACATGTCATCTCTTGGACCTTTTTTTTATTGTTTGTTTTGACATGTATATGCCATTCGCAATGTTTAATTGCAATGAATGTGTTTTAAGTAAAATATTGGGGCTAGTGAATTTCGGTCGTCATTTGAGTTGGTATTGAGTTATGGTTTGATGACATGGTTATATGACACATGATACTTGCATATTTTGCACAGTTATATGGCATATGATTGGTGGTTGTTGTTAGTGGAAATATGATTTGGATTGAAAAGTTGATGAGTTAGTGGTTTTTGGAGAATGTGACACCTTGTGCATTGAATGCATGGGATGCAGACATTCCGTTGATTTTTTTACCCTCGCAATGTTTGGCATTTCATTTTGTCATTTGATATTTTGAGAGCTCTGAAGCAAAAATGTTGTCCCGAGGCTTGACTCTGATTATTGTTGGCAACTGGAACTCTTGTTTTTCATAGTTCTAATTGTGCTAAGATAAAGGTATGTTAATATAGCTCGTACCCATCAAATTCATGTTATTATTTGCAGTTATAGTTTGGAAAATAACTCTATTTGATTGGTGAATGAACATGTTTTTTGGGTTTGGAATCGTTCTATTGCATATACAAATAATTTTACTAAGTTTCTTGGTTATGAGATTAATCCCATTTTTAATCTAGTACGACACCTCTGCATTTCTTTCATATGGAAAATCTAGTCTCTGTCCATGGTTAATTTTCTTCAAAAGAAATAAATTTCCTTATTAAGTTTTGAACCCTCATGTTCCATAGCCATCTCGTAACGTTGGTTGATTGACATCGCACAAAATATGGAGTTCTCGATCATAACATTTCTAAAACCATAGGGTTTTATACCTTTACATTTCAAAGAAATTTGGGTTTGTCTATTAATCCAAGTTGATAGCCTTTACGCTCTCTGAGAAGTATTTAGCTTATAGTAGTAAAAGGGAAGTGTCCTCAGTTTAAAACCCATGTATTTAAAGGTCCATTCTATAGTATGTTTGACCTTTTGTTGAGAATGGTTTGATTTTAATGATTTCTGAGTATCTTCTTGAGCTCGATGTTTATACATTGCTTATTTAAAAAATTCAATGGCATGGACGAGCTTACAATTATAAAAAGGGTGCCAAAATCAATTTTGAACCTTATTGTTTGAATGTATATGTTATATAGTGGTGACATAACTTGTATTCATGATACATTCATTGCTTGTTTAAAGTATATAATTGATGGATTATGGTTTAAGGGTTATGTTTCGGGGGGAAATGAAAAATTATCCAACAAGGACCAAACTTGATTACACTACACTATTGTTAGAAGGTTACATTAATTTTTTTTGAAAAATATTTCGTTGTAATCTTACTCAATGGTTATTTAACGTCATGATATATAAGTTCTAGTGTTACATATGGATTGCTAATCATTAATGTGGCTTCTTGAGTTAAGTTGAATAGATCTAACATTGAAATAAGGATATGACTGATTGTTTGAGAATTATAATGTTTTTTTGTACATACATGACCAACCCCCTCATACTATAGGTGAAAGTTTGTCTTAAAGTTATTCCTTTTTTTCTATCTTGGTTGTATGCATGCTTGCTTGTTGTCAAGTTAGAGCTATTTCCAAGCTATGTTTATGCAAATGGAATTTGATGTTTTACTTGATATTATATGCATACTCTAATCTATCCTTGCACTTTCTATAGATGATATTTTTCAGTAGATACATCCATGGCAGAGGAAATAGAGGCAAAGGAAGAAGGCCAAATAATTTTTTGCAAGGGGAAAATCAAAGACTTCATTTTTCCATTCACTTTGACGCTGATTCTAAAGAGTTTAAAAAAATCTTATAGACATGATTCATAAATCTAGATGGACAAAGAGCCATTCAACCTCATTCTGCACTTGAAATAACACCTTTACAACCTCACCATAATATCCTTGGCATACCTTTGCACCCACATGTGTCTTTACAGTCAGAAATCCCAATCAACAATGGTTGGAATGATGTTGTTAATCCTACTCAAGGTCAAGCTCATGGATGGCCTACAGTCTCATTGCCATTACCTCCACACCCACCTAAATGACCTTCCCAACACATTGAGTCAATTACTTCTCATGCTCATTCAACACAACCACTAAAAAATATAAAGTCCCAAGTCCAAGAACCATAACTTAGCAAAGGAAAATAGCCTGCCCATTTTGTTGAGTCTAACCAACCTGTCACATCTTCTCACTCAGTCACTTCTCACTCCCAACACCCAAAACTTGAGAAAAAACATATCTCTTTTGGAGATATGCATCTAGAAGCATCAACAACAAAAGGTAAAGCATCTATCCATGCAGATTCAGAGGTCCTCAAAGTAATCAAATATCAGGGAAGTGGACAGAGGAAAACTTCCTCACATAAGAAATATGATTTTTGATTTCATGGTGTTATTTTATGATGGTTTCACTATTTGGATAGACTTTATTTATTTTGGGAGAAACTTTGTTATTTTTGGACAACAATATGTTTTCGACAGATATATGCCTCATTATTTTTGGATATTTTACAACTGTGTTTTTGGGACAACGGGTTGACAATTTTATTTTTGATAAATATACTTGCATATATTTGATATTTGGGGAGTCACAAGTATTTGCTTGAGATATTTTGTATGATGATTGGTTGGGATATGTGTGCATAATTATGTTTGATGGCATAATTATTTTTGGAGGAACAAGGGAATAATTTGAAAATTAAACAAAGGAGTTGTGAGGGGTCCCCACATTAGTTAATATTTATTATACCCTTATCATTTAATATCAATATTTAATTATGAGTTGTCCCTACTTAACAAAAAATTATTAAAATAACTTAACTAAGAGTAGTTGAACTACTCAAACTACTTTTGGAGTAATAAAAGAAGAATTGAAGGGACAAGCAAAAGGAGGAGAGATAGAGACAAAACCTATGATAAGGTTTTCTCTTTATCTAAAGTGAGATTGCATTACTACTTCATTCATTTATGAAATACTTAAATGCTAAAGACTTATTTTTGATAGTAGGATCTTACTAAATGTGGTAACAAGGAGGACCAAGAAGCATTGATTATTGACATGGTTTATAAGGTTGATCATCTGTTTCTAATAGTCTACAAAATCTGATTGGATTTATGAATTGATTTTCAGTGCTAATTAGGAATTTTATGTAGAGTCAAGGCATTAGAAAACCATGGCTTGTTGATCCAATTATTTTTCGGTCTTGGTTTTACTTAGGAGACACCAATCATCTCTATGATGATGTAACCTTTTACTTCTAAGTATTTTCCTAGTCCTTACCCATTTTGGGTATGAAAGATTGTATTTGGAAATGTTCTAGAAATGAATGAATAAAATCACTTGATGGTTTTGAGGTCTCATTTTGGATTACATGTGTTATCTTATTTCATAATTTTATGTTTTCATGACTGTTCATCAAACTATTTATATTTTCTGATATAAATATTTTATTTTTCTTTAATAAAAAAAACATAAAAGACAACATTGATCTCAAGAACATATTTCTTAAAGATTAATTAATAATTTTGCAAAAGGGGATATAAACACAGGGTAACAATCCTGACTATCTTTTCCTTAGATTGGAAAGATTCGAAAATTTTGGTATTAGGATAGCCATTCCTTTTCATCAACATTTATTTTGCGACCATGCTGAGGAACTCATCCATAGTTTCCTAGTAGTTGTATTTATTTTCTATACTTAATTTTCTTTTATTTTTTTATTTTCTGATTTCATGATTTTGTCTGTTGCGAGACAATCCAATATTGGTGATGGTTTAGATGACCGGACCAACATTTCTTTAAATTTATTTAATACAATTTTTGAAATAAATCTTAGCCACATTGAACTTCCCCATTCTTGGGAGGTTATTGGCAATTTCCAAAGATATTAGAATTTATGAACAGTGGGAAGCCCAATAAAGGCTACCCAAAAATCATCCCCCTTTTTAAGAGGTTGAATTATGTCCTTTGGATCTCATTATTCTCGAAGGACGATAGGTTTATCCCCTGATATTTGTTTATTTTTCACTAATCTAGGTTCAAGGATGGATTTCATTCCAATTTTAGCCTTTTACTTGAACCATAGATAATTGTAGTTACACCATAAACAATTTGCTGCAGTAACCAAGATCACAAGAAGAAACACCATGCACAAGTACTCAAGAAGTATCCTGGGAAACCATTCTCAACAAGGGAAAAAAACCCAACCAATCCTTTTCTATATTCTTCAAGAGAAATACCTTCCACACCATAAACCAAGCACACAAAAGGGTGCTCATAAACCATAGAATACTAGCTCCCAAGAGAGGCACACRCTTTTCCCAAGAACAAGTGTTTTATGAAATTTCCAAACTGACACTTGTGATATTATTCCTCAATGGGAAATTTACCTTTATTTATATTAGACTGAATCTGTCAACARTAGTGTCTATTGGAACAACGGGGCCGATCTTAAGAACTTAGAATATAATTAATAATTACCATATTAATTATATTTCAGTTTATGGTGGGGCTGACCTGTACACTTTACATCACAAATAGGGTTACAGGTAAGTCTCACTCTTGTACAATATAGAAAGGGATCTCATACACCCACTAGTTCTCAACCACTAGTGGCACATCCATCTGTGATCAACCACAGGGATGTCCACATCTCTATCTCACTGTGTATCATAGGAGAATCAAACTCACTAGTTCTCAACCACTAGGATCACGTTCACCTATGCTCAACCATAGGCACATCCAACTCAACAAATATCTTTCTCACTGCATCTCATAGGAGAATCACACTCACTAGTGCTCATCCACTAAGATCACGTTCACCTGTGCTCAGCCACATGCACGTCCAACTCAACAGATCTCTTCCTCACTGCATCTCACAGAAGAATCATCTGGAGTATCACATCATCTCAACTCTCTTCATAGAGGATAACAGTAAACCCATCACATGGGCTCCTTCACTCCTCATAGGGGTACACATCGTTTCATCTAAAATGATACACCCATCTCATGGGCATCTTCCCTTCTCAGGGGCACACAATGTTTCATCTCCATCTTAGAGAGAACGACACACCCAACTCATGGGCTTCCCCACATATGGGAACACAACATTCCATCTTTGTCTCAGAGAGGAACCACACACCGATCTCATGGGATTCCTCACCCCAAACAGGGCACACAACATTCCATCTCCATATTAGAGAGGAACCACACACCCAACTCATGGGATTCCTCACCCCACAAAGAGGCACACAATGTTCCTTCTCCATCTCAGAGAGGAACCACACACCCAGCTCATGGGATTCCTCACCCCACAAAGGGGCACACAATGTTCCTTCTCCAGCTTAGAGAGGAACCACACACCCAACTCATGGGATTTCTCTCAAGATGACTCACTTAGTCTGTGTCCTGGAGGATTTCTCACACAACTATAATCATCAACACTCCCTCTCATCTAGGGAGGCATTCTTCATCAATCCAATTCCAGCACAGAAGTACTTGAACTTCGTCTTGGATGTAGTCCTAAACACTCCCTCTCATCTAGAGAGGTATTCTCCACCAAGCTAGTTTCTCACAAAAGTATTCAAACTTTGTATTGGCAAGAAGTTTGGTGAAGATATCTGCAATATGCTCATTTGTAGGAAGGTACTGCACATGTACTTCTTTCCTCTGCATCATGTCTCTGATATAATTATATTTTATCTCAATGTGTTTCGATCTATCATGAAACACAAGGTTCTCAGAGAGCTTCACAGAGCTTTGGTTATCACAATGAATAGTAGTAGGATCCATCTCATGATCGAATAAATCTGTCAAAAGTTTTTGAAACCACACTGCTTTGTGGACTACCACACTCAATGCTATGTATTTTGCCTCTGCAATACTCAATGCCATAGAGCTTTGTTTCCTGCTGCACTAGGAAACCATGGCAGACCCTAAAGTAAAGAAACAAACAGAGGTTCTCTTTCAATCCACTGCACTCTCTTCCCAATCTACATATCCCTACAAACTCAAGTCTACACTAGAGGCATATCTCAGGCCATATCCAACTGTGCCTCATAGATATCTCAATACATGTTTCGTTGTTGTCCAGTGAGTCTGTCTCCATTGACTCATGAATTGGCTAAGTACATTCACTGCATATCATATATCGAATCTGGTGTTAACCAGATACATCAGTGATCCAATCAATTGTGGATCAATCTTGTTTGAATCATCATCATTCATTTTCTTCAAATCCATCACCATCGGTGTAGGCATGGATTTGCATTTAGTCATACTGAACTTATTTAATATCCCCACTATATATTTCCTTGACTCAGAAAAAATCTCATCAGTCCTCTGTCATAGTTCTTGTACTAAGAAGTAGTGCATCATACCCATATCGTTCATCAGAAGTCAAAGCTTTCTTGTATCCAACAACATGAATTCCTGAATAATTCATCAAAATCAGGCTCTCGTCACCAAAAATGTAATAATATAGGCTTGGATCAACAACAATCTTGCTGAAAACCAAACTCATCAAGAATCCATCCATCTGATGTAGTTTCCAAATCATGGATGGTAGTACAGATGGAAGTGTATGGAGATTATTGGATCAAGCGTCTCATCATAGACAACTCCCTTTGTTTGTGGGAATCCTATGGCTACATATCTCGCTTTGTATTTCTCGACACTTCCATCATCTCCATGATTGATCTTATAGATCCACTTGGAAGTCACCACAGACTTCCCTTCTGGTCTTGAAACAATATCTCATACATCATTCTTTAATATATACTGATATTCTTCTATCATGGCATCATGCCATACTTGTTCACTTGTCGTTTCTCCATGATAGAAAGGCTTAGAATCAATGAAGTGGCTCATGGATGAAGGGTATCTTGAAAATATATTTTTCTCTCTCGGGATGTGCCTTGAGGGGATTGTATTTTCCTCTGCCTCCTGTAGAGTTTGTCAATCCTAGGAAGGCCTTTTATGCTTTACTACAATATCTCTAGGCATATCAATTGGAGGAACTGGATTGGCTGAAATAATGTTAGTCTCCCTCTAAAATGCTGAAGGGGGAGAAGGTGTTGTCTCACTGTCAATATCCATTTGAGATTCTCTGGATCTTTGACAAGATATCTCTTCTTCAAAGGAAACATATCTGCTTGTCTCAATCTATCTCTAACCAGGGATGTAGATCTGATATGTCTTTGAAGATTCACTTTTATTCCATAAATGTATCCTTTCTCCTTGAAGGGTCTATCTTGGACCTCTTCTCTTTGAAAATACACTGGGCACCCAAATATCCTAAAGTGTTCAATCTCGGGATTCACTCTGGTGAAGGATTCTTTAGGAGTTATGTTTCTTCAAAATATGGTGAAGACTCATTTTCTGAACATATACTATGTCATGCATGCTTCTGCCCACAAAATCATAGAAAGATTCTGATCATGCATTATTGCATTGGTTGCCTCAATGATGGTTCTGTTCTTCCTCCTTCTCAAATAGTTTTGAATCCCTCTAAAGTCTTAAGTATAACTATCTTCCTTTGTTGTTAACCTTCCTAGAACAAGAAAACAAATGAAAGGAAACAAGACAAAAATATCTCCTAAAGGAGAATAATGAGTACATCTATAGAATAAAAAGAATTTAAGGATTATTGTCATATCTACAACACCTACTTGTAATGTAGAAAACTTTAGAAATGTAGGTTAGAGGTATTATAATTAAAACAATCAAACCTGGACTCTTTATTTCTAGTGTGTTGTTCCTCTGAATGCACCGAGATCCCTTTGAATTCATGACTTCAGCAAAGGTTCCTTCCTCCTGCAAGTACCCTCATGATAGTGATCCAAATAATATATACAAGTGCATACCTGAGGGTGCTAATATGTTGATGTATTCATATCCTTGAAGTCTTATCTTCCAGGAACTTAGTTTGCTTGATCCACCAAGCTTGTCTTCCATCATGATTCTATTCATCATATTTTTAGATTCTTCACAAACCCTTGTCAATTGGGCTAGAAAACCTAACGGCTAGGCTAGGATAACACTTTTAGGTTTTGTTGGGATTAAGATTGCCAACAATAATCCTTAATAATTTTACAAGAATATTGGTGTGCTGAAAAGGTTCCTTTAATGAGCTGCAGAAACCCTAAAGCCAAAATTCTATAGAAAATTGTGAAACCCTAGAGCCAAAATTTCAAAATGCTATGAATTTCAGTATGAGAGTCTCTAGAGGTGTGTTGGAGAAGGCATTACTCTCCTATGAAATTTTTTTCCTCAATGTCTAAGTTTTAGGGGCTGAAACACTCCAGAAAAGGAGGGTTGTACTGAATTGCAACAAACCCTAGAGGTCGTACGGAACTACAAAATAGAAGGACAACTTAGCTTTAAATGCTTGTGCAGGGGTTCTTCAGGACCTATGCTCTGATACAATGTTGATTTTTCATTAATATAGGTTCAAGAATTAAGTTCATTCCAATTTTATTCTTTTACTTGGACCATAGACATTTGCAGTTACACCATAAACAATTTTCTGCAGTACCAAGATCACAAGAAGAAAATCCATGCACAAGCACTCAAGAAGTATCCTGAGAAACCCTTCTCAACAAGGGAAGAAAACCCAACCAATTCTTTTCTATATTCTTCAAGAGAAATACCTCTCACACCATAAACCTAGCACACAAAAGGGTGCTCACAAACTCTAGAAGACTAGCGCCCAAGAGAGGTGCGCACTTTTCCCAAGAACAAGTGTTTTCTGAAANCAGTACCAAGATCACAAGAAGAAACTCCATGCACAAGCACTCAAGAAGTATCCTGAGAAACCCTTCTCAACAAGGGAAGAAAACCCAACCAATCCTTTTCTATATTCTTCAAGAGAAATACCTCTCACACCATAAACCTAGCACACAAAAGGGTGCTCACAAACTCTAGAAGACTAGCGCCCAAGAGAGGTGCGCACTTTTCCCAAGAACAAGTGTTTTCTGAAAATTTCAAACTCACACTTGTGATATTATTCCTAAATGGGGAATTTAAATTTATTTATATTAGACTGAATCTATCAACAACAATGTCTATTGGCACAATAGGGCTGACCTCAATAACTTAGAATATAATTAATAATTACCATATTAATTATCTTTTACATTAATTATATTTCACTTTATGGTGGGGCCGACCTGTACCCTTTACATCACAAATAGGGTTAGAGGTAAGTCTGAATCTTGTACAATATAGAAAGGGATATCATATACCAACTAGTGTTCAACCACTAAGGGCACATCCATCTGTGCTTGGCCACTAGGATCACGTTCACCTATGCTCAACCATAGGCACGTTCAAATAAACAGATCTCTTTCTCACTATGTCTCATAGGATAATAACACTCACTAGTGCTCAACCACTAGGATCACGTTCACCTGTGCTCAGCCATAGGCACATCCAACTCAACATATCTCTTTCTCACTGCATCTCACAGGAGAATCATCTGGAGTATCACATCATCTCAAATCTCTTCACATAGGAGGACAATAAAACCATCACATGGGCTATTTCACCCCTCACAGGGGTACACATCATTTCATCTCAAACGATACACCCATCTCATGGGTATATTTCCTTCTTAGGGGCACACAACGTTTCATCTCTGTCTCAGAGAGAACGACACACCCAACTCATGGGCTTCCCCACACAGGGACACACAACATTCCATCTTCGTCTCAGAGAGGAGCCACACATCCATCTCATGGGATTCCTCACCCCACATAGGGAACATAATGTTCCATATCCCTCTCAGAGAGGAACCACACACCCAACTCATGGGATTCCTCACCCCACAGAGGGGAACAAAACATTCCTTCTCCATCTCAGAGAGGAACCACACACCCAAATCATGGGCACACCCAATTCATGGGATTTCTCTTAGGTCAACTCACTCAGTCTGTGTTCTGGAGGATGTGTCACACAGCCGTAGTTATCAACAATATTAACCCTGTATCTGAAATTGGAAGAAGAAAGGTTGTTTTAGAAAGTCTGCATACTAAACATCGAAGATCATTATATGAATCATCTAGTTCATCTACATCTATGTTTCCTATCTCTTTCAAGATGACATCTTCAAGGGCATCTTTTGGAACTAGCTCATCTACATATTGGCAAAGCTCTTCCTTATCCATAATTGGAAGTATTTTTAGTCATCATGTCCCAGTTCAATCTACAACCAACCCTGCCAAAGTGATAAAAAAATTTGGTTGGTTTTAGTTTGAAAAATATGCAACTAATACACCATGGTGTATATCTTGACCCTTGAATATTGCACCAGTTGCAAATCCTCTTCCAAAATTCAAATATTATTTTCCAAAATTTTCAGGAAATGGCACCATTTCCACTAAAGAACATTTAATTTCATTTTCTAATGCATGTCATAATATAGGAGAAAATGATAATGATACTTGTATGTGAGTATTTTTAAATTCTTTAAAAGTAAAAGTTGCAACTGATTTTTTTGAATTGCCTCCTAATGTCATTTCGACTTGGGATGAATTGAATTATTGGTTTAAATAAACTTATGGCCAGCCAAAAAACCCAATAGATTTGTTGAAGGAATATAATAACATTGTTTATAATAACGGTGAGAAAATCAAATCTTTTAATCTTTGCTTCACCAAGTTATACAGTCAAATTTCTGAGTTGATCCATCCTCATAACCAAGATACTTTTATTCAATACTATAATGTTTTTCCCTCTTCTTATCTTCATATATTATAAGAGAAAAATGTAACTAACCTAGGGTCCGCACTTCAAACTTGTTTTGATTATGAAGAGTAATTGGAAAGAATAGGTCTTCCTAAGGAAGATTCAACAAACAAACTGATATGTCTACAGTCTTGCAGCTTGTTCAAAATATGAGCAATAGAATGATTTCTTATGAGAGACAATGTATCAACTCAAGTTCTTCTCCTCCTGAGTCTTCTTCTTCACAATCCATTTTCAAAATCATCCTACTAATTCTTCATTTTTAAATCAACAAAAGGCTATTCTCTCTAGGGATGGTGTAATTTTTTTGATCACAATCATGAGGAAAGTACTTGTGAGGTTAAGAAAAGGGAACAAGAGATAATCTTTGGAAAAAATATTAAAAAAAATGTTGCTACCTTAGATTGGGATCCTGAAGAAGAAGTGATATTAGTGACACGAGGAATAAATCTTACACAAATAAAGGGAAGGGGAATATCCCAAAAACTACATTTCTCCGAGTTCCTGTTGCCAAAATACAAATCCTCAAGTTGTCATAACAACTCAAAGTCAAGAGACATCAATCTATTTTACTTCATCCAAGAAATATAATATTCTAAACCATCTAACTAGTATAAAAGCAGATGCATCTCTCTTGGACATGGTCACCGTCCCAAAACAACAACATCATCTGAAGAATTTCATGGAAGCTAAAAATTCTCCCATAGCTAGTATATCTAAAAAAATTGGTGAAGATGAACCACATGTAATTAGAATAGGTGTAAATAATTTTAGGAAACTTGTAAAAAATCCTCTATTTTATATTTATGTAAAAATTATGGACATGATAGCTCATTGTTGTCTAATAGATGGTGGATCTAGCCCTAGTTTCATGTCCAACATTATTATGGAAGAACTAGGACTCTCTTGTGCAAATGAAAATGCCATGAGTATGTTGTCCTATAATAATCAACATTAATCAACGATCGGTGAGATCAAATATGTGATTTTATTCCTTTGCGCACATCCTGAAATTAGAACCACTCTAAATATTCAAGTAATTGACATGCCTATTAGTAACTACTCAATCATTTTGGGTAGATAATGGAAAGATTTAAACCGTGGTTATCTATCATTAGACGGTTCACATCTCTCCATCCCTAAAAATGGAAAGAATATCATTGTCTTAACGGAAGTTAGAATTTCACCATACATAGATAAAGTTACTCAACCCAATGTAAATTACAATGAGAAAGATATGGGTGTCTATTCAATTTTTGTTGATGAAGATGATGGAAATTTTCAACATTCAAAGGATTATGATTATGGTATGTGGCATATGCAATTTTATGGTGCATGTTCAAGTTAAGGTAACAAATACAGAATCATATTGTACTCTCCTATAAACAAATCACAATTTTCCTATATACTAGAATTTTCCTCTACAAACATTGTTACTGAATTTGAGGCCTTGTTGTAAATCTAGTTAGAAAGATCTATAATCCTATTAACAAGTTGTTGAAACAATACACCCAATTTGTTTGGACTTTGATTCAAAATTTGTTTTCCTTTAACATCACTCACATCAAAAGGGAATTGAATTCAATGGCTGATTGTTTTTGTATCTTCACCTACAAGGAAACTATTTCCTCAAATAACTTATTACAATTTTATATCCTTGTTCCAACCTCATATTTCTAATAATAAGGAAGCATGGAAAGTCTTCCTAGATGATGGAATAATTTGTGATTTTATTCGAAATGAGTCATATAACCCGAATGAAATAATTTCTCTTAAAGACAATAACATTACTAAGGGATTAACTCCTATCGAAATCACATTCTCTACTAGTGATTTTAACAACAATAAAGATCGAAAAAAAGAGGATTCTAAGCAGAAATTAGGAAATATCATTTCCATGAAAATTGGAACTCAAGAAACTCCAAACATTCTAAAAATAGGAGCTCAATGTTCTGAAGAAGAAAAGAAGAAATTCATGGATTTATTCCATGAATTTATGTATGTTTTTGGCTGGTATTATGAGGATTTTCATGGTTTTTATCCTAATGTCATTTAGTATGTTGTTCCGATTAAGGAAGGAGCTAAACCTATTAGGAAGAAACATAGACCCATTAATCCTACACTTGAAGCTAAAATTAGAAAAAAGACAATAATCTTTCCAGTTAAATTGGAAAAGTTAATAAATTCTCACATAATCTTTCCAGTTAAATATTCTAAGTGGGAATCCAATCTGGTCCCTGTACGAAAAAAGACAAGTGAGATTAGATTATGCATTGATTTTCGCGTGCTCAATAGAGCTAGTGTGAAAGATAACTTTCCTGTTCCCAATATGGAAATTATTTTGCAATAAGTTGCAGGATAAAAAATGATGTCCTTACTTGACAATTTTTCTGGTTATAATAAAATTAGAGTTAAAAGGACAAACAAGTATAAAACCACATTCACAAATCAGTGGGGAACCTTTTCCTGTGAATTAATTCCTTTTGGCTTATCTAATACATGTGCCACTTTTCAAATATCTATGCAAATAGATTTCAATGATCTTATCGACAAAATTATTTAGATTTATCTTGATTATTTAACTGTATATTCTAAAAATCAATCAAATTATTCTGATCATCTTAAGAAAGTATTTTTACAATACATAAAATTTAGCATATCTTTAAATCCTTTGAAATCCATTTTCCATGTCACTCAGGGTAAGATTCTGCTAGAATATAATGGATGTGCTCATTTTACCATTGACAATATCTCTATTGTCACCCAACCATAGGCCAAAGCCACCCTTCGAGAACCTTAACCTTGACAGAGAATCACTACGGAAGCAAACCCTAGGCTAGATAGCCAAACAAAGGGTATCACACCTTTCCCCAAGGATAACACACCAACAAGAGCTTATCAGATGTTCCAAACCCTAGCCAAGAGATAGTCCAAGTGTAACTGCTAGCTGCAACAGCTGAAACGACAACTGTCCTCCAAACCTGCACAGAAATTGGGCAACTGCAGTGTGCACAAGTGTTTCTCTGCAATTCTGAGACTGCCTGCCAGAATGAGAACTGACCTCCTGTATTTATACTAATTCTGGCTAACTGCCTGGTCCGACTTCTCATTCCAGGTATCTGTCTGTTCAGTATATATTATTATTTCTGGCCGACTTCTTCTCTTGGAGGCTAATAACCTAATATAAATTATCTTCTTGAGCCAACAAGTCTTCTAGGGTTATTAGCCAACTCATTAGGGTTTCTTCTTGCTTCCCAGAGTATTCTATCCTCATCAGGTTTACACGTGGAGGTAAATAGCTCCCACATGTACCATAATATCAACACTCCCTCCTAGCTAGGGAGGTATTGCAGGTAATGGTCTTGAGCACAAGAACATACCATTCACCCAGTAGCATCAACATAGTTTTATAGACTAGATCATGACTAGATCATGAGCACCATCATCATCATTAGTGTCATTAGCTACATCATCTCTTGAAACCATACTCTATCTGAGTAATTAGACATGATGCTCACTCCACAGAGTGATACAAGAGCCATTCTTCTAATCTAGAAGAGTAAAGGTTCTGAACCATTTTTCGTCTGGGAAATCTCTGTCCTTTGATTATCCATCCAATACTGCTGATAGTCTTCAAGGCAATCGAAACAAAATAGAACACAACTATTTCTATCCATAGTAGTACATAACTACAATCTAGTGGTACACTACCACACCAAGTAACACACAAGTACTTGATCAACAATGTTTAGTCATGAATAGTGGAACACATCCACCACAGTAGTATACATATACTATCATATAGTCTTCATAATAATCATCTGATATCAGCCTGCATAAAAACAATGTTATGATATAAATTGAATCATCTGGGCCAATCTTTCACTCACATCTATGAGATCTGAGAGAATATTTTCCCTCAGAGTAGAAAAATGAGATATCTGGACTATTCTTCTCAAGCAAGGAAGAATAACTGTCATGTTTTCTAAACCTGGACCATTCCCCACCCTGGGCCATTCTTCCTACACTAATAAAAGTGCACCCTAGAGAGAATGTATAAACCCTAAGGAATGATTGTTTGGACCATTTCTTCTGTTAACCACAAGAGGAAAAGACAGTCTTACATCAACCTCCAAAACAGACCATTCCTCATGTTAACCACAATGAGAAATTGTTGTCCGGTGAGGCGGGCCAGTCTTCTTGAGTAACCCTCAAGAAGAGAGACTACCCTAGACCACTCCCCATTTTAACCACAATGGGAATTCATTGTCTATGATACATCAACAATCTGGACCATTTCCCATGTTAACCATAATGGGAAATCTTTGTCCATCAAAAATCTCAATCCACTTTCCAAACATGAAAGAATATGTCCAAGCCAGACTATTTTTCATTGAATGTCTTCAATAATATTTTTAGTTCTCCCTCCCAACCTGGGAGTCATCTCTTCCTTTTTCAATAAGGAAGTCGTCTCCATGAACTCTAGCTTGAGTATGCAAACTCTTTCATATTTTACCAAAATGTCTGATTATCTGCTGATATGTGGAGATATATATTGGAGAACCACTTTCTACTTTCTGGACTTCATTACGGATAATGTAATGCTTGATTTCAAATGTACTTTGGTATGGAACACTGGTTTTCTCTGAAGGCTTCATGTAGATCTGATCAATAGAGTATATCATTGTTGGAAAACTAGAACATATCCATGTGGCACTTCTTTTGTCATGATGAGATTTGATCTACTGAGTAATCATCTTGATACAATATCTTTGTTATAGAAAATCTTCACCACACTTCTGCTGTGCACTGGAGGTTCTCCACCAAGTTTTCTTCTTCTATCTGCATGTAAGGGTATCTTTCTGGTATGCCTCAAAGTCTTGAGGTTGCTCTTCATATGCTCTTTATTCAATTTCTCTGGAGAACATTCTTTGCATTCATTTGATGTAGAACTCCAACTCATGGATGTTGCAAATGATATAATGACTCATGTAGAGATATGTCTGGTGTACTGGAACAAGTAATCATCATAGTCTTCTTCCTCTATCTGGGAGAACCTCTAGTTCTAGATCTCGCAATGCTTTCATTCATAAGTCTTACGTACATTGTTCTTCATCACAACTTTCAGTTCTGCTTGATTGCTTTCATATTAGGCCGGTAATCTTGTGATTCTTGATACAATGACTGGTTGTTTAGGCTTCTCTTCTTTCTTGGAATCTTCATGGTCTTCCTCATGTTTTTCTTTAGCTTTTGGGTCCATGGATTTTCTTAGAGATTCCATGCCCTAAGGATTCCATTTCTTTCTTTCATCTTAGGATCACAGATCTTGATGGACAACTAGGGATACTTTAAGGCTTCTCTTTGAAGAAGACTTCTTCTGAGGTTGAACTGAGCACATACTGTCTTTCATGGTTACTACCATGGATATATACTTCATCATCTTCAATGGATCATAGGATTAGCTCCCTCCTAATCCTTGCTTCATGTATGAGTGCATATAATCGGCTCCCTCCGTCTAACAGAGTCCATGCTTCTTTCTGGATCCTTATTGTCTTATGCAATATATAATTGGCTCTCTGTCTAACAGAGTCCACGCTTCCGTCTTGTTGTATTCTACAAAATGTCATAAGTCTTTTTCCAATTTTCTCTTGATTTCTGACTTCTTTCTGTCTTTGCTTCTTCTAAGTCTCTTCATGATTTATTGGGCTTATCTTGCAATAGTTTTTACATGATTTGCTAGATGTATTTCATTCTTTCATGTATTATCCAATGATATCAATCCTTATCTTGTTGTTCTTCCATCAGTATAGTTCTTCTTGGAACGCATTATCTTCCAAGAGATAGATATACAGGATATGTATAGAGACGATGCAAACAAGATATGTACAAAGAATAAGAAGAGTATTGTTACCTTCAGAAGAAGAAGTCTCTTTCATCCTGCTTAGTCTTCTTTGTAGGTTCCTTTTCTTCAGCAACTGACGCTTCATGTTTCTCCTTCCTTTTCTTTAGCTCAGGACAATGACTCTTGTAGTGGTCATACTATCAACAGTTGACGCATTGTACTTCTGAAATGTCTTTCTCTTGATTTGGATTCCTCCTTTAACCAAACTTCCTTTTGTTCCTGTAATTCTTGAATCTTGCTGTGAAGGCTTGATCATCGTACTTCTTTTGGGTTTTCTCTTTTGCACTAATCCTTGATTCTTCTTGAGCACAGCAAGTCCAAAGCTCTTTAAATGTAGGATACTCCTTCCTTGTGTTCATGCTTGCGACAAATGCATCCCATGTCTTAGGAAGACCATTAAATACTATGTTTACCAATTCCTTCTTTGAAATGATCTCTTCAATATCTTATAGTTGATTTCTTAACTGAGAGATACTCACAAAATATGATGTTATGTTGTCCTCATCATTCATCTTCATGTCACAGAGCTCATTCTTCATACTCATAACTTGTCCAATGTTTCTGACCGAGAAGAGATTTGTTAGGGCATCGTACATCTTCTTCG
>JASDQU010014142.1:113218-124565 GCA_032191745.1 Picea mariana
CACGAGTACACCCAATTTTCCATGTTTCATGCTTAAAGAAGGTTATACGCGACAAGATCCCAGTTCAAACTATATTGCCAAAACTTGACGAGGAACGAAAAATCATATTGGAGCCTGAAGCCATCACTGACACAAGAATTCGTCAGCTGAGGAATAGATCCATTTTATATTATCTCATTAAATGGAGGAAACTATCGGTTGAAGATTCCACTTGGGAAGATGAGTCTTTTATACAGAAGCATCCAGAGTTACTCAAGCGTTGCAGACAACACTTGCCTCAAGGGGAGGGGCATGTTAATCCCTAATATTGGCTCATTACCCCTTAATTGGGGCATATTATATTAGTAATGTTATTTTATTTATGTCGNCCAAGGAGGCATTTTCAATTTGAATCATGTTGTACTTGAACATTTAAGTGGGGTAAAAGGAGGTTGCCCCCTCGAAGAGGCTTATTATCTGAAATTATCTCTTTTTCAAGGCGTTGATTACTTTTTCTGAGGTTTTTCTATGCTATATTGATATTTGGTTCTTAACACTTTTCTTTGACTTGGTATGACAATCCATCCTGGATTTCTTTTAAGGCTAATGAATTGTTTCTCCTTGCCTCCTATGCAATTTTGGTTTTTCTCTTTGAAGTAGTTAAGTGCCAGGGCTTACTTACTATCGAATCCCAAACTCCATATCCTCTTGACATCAGATATCTTTTCATATTTTCCCTCCATGATGAATAATTTGTTCCATCAAATAAGGGAGCTTCATTTGTGGAGATAGAAATTTGTCCACCCATTTCTTCTGAATCTACCTTCAGTGTTTAAACTATGCTGAAGGAACCTTTCTCTGATACCAATTGTTGAAATGGATACTTGACACTGAGAGGGGGGGTGAACCAGTGTCACAAAACTTTGGACAATTTTCCACTTTTCACAAATTAACTGAACAACAAATATTTATTTCATTTTCTCAATCAATATATATAAAAGAATAAATATTTTATTTATTTATTTTAACTTGGATGAATACATAATATCAATCTTTGAATATCATATTCAAACAATTATGAGAGACCCATCTCTCTGTTACAAGACCCAGCTTGTAGTTCTCAAATCCAACCCTCATAACAAGTCCCATCTTGTTGATCTCATATCCAACTGAGATGTGAGGAATCCAATCCTCTTACAAGACCTAGATTGTAAACAGGAACCAACCTAATAGAATGAACCTTCATTCAATCCATTATATATAAATATATATACTTTAACAAATTCAACTACACATATTCTCACCATTCCTTCTTGTTTATATAGTCTTCCAACTGGTGTGAATTTGAATCATTCTATCTTTTGATATTTGAACCATTGTACCTTTTCATTTAAAATGATAATATTAATCTTTAATTAATATCATTTTCCTTTTATCCTTTATTCATAATGCTAATGAATTAAATCTCTTTTAATCATGATTGTGTGTCGGATATTTTGTCTTCATGAGTTGATCATAGACATGGATCGACTCATTATATCATACTCATGATTCTGTTGTGTTCTCAGTTCACAAACAGACCATATTTTGATCTTTTATCAATTATCTGTATTATTCCAGTGTTAACTCTCTTTCAAATTAAATCTTTAAGAGGCGCTTCCTTCAAACCATTTACACATGACCATATGAGAAAAACCACTGGCTTATTGATTTGAGTGTTGCCTCTTCTTCTTCCCTTTGTTTCTGTATTCCATACGACCATGGGTGGTGACTAGGCGCTAAGCTAAAAAAGTGCTTGATCACTTGTCAAGATATATGTTCACGTTTTAATGTCACGATGAGCTGGATGATTCTCATTTACTTCAAAAATTCAGCTATTCGTAGCTCCTGAATTATGGAGTAGCAATTCCTCAGAAGTGATTACCTACCAAATGAGTCATAAAGTAGTGGTGATTGCTTGCTGTCTGTTAACACCTCCACTTATGTTATCCTTCCACTATACTTGATCATCGGTTGGGAAAGCTCCCAAAGTAGATCCACGATTAATGTTAACTTTGGCCTTCGACGCTTTTGGTGATTTCTCCTTCACATTCCTTCAATCTTCTGGAGTTCATTTCATCGAAGTAGATCGCACAATTGCATTTTGTTCTCACGATGAATGGTTCTCGTTCATTTCGAAACTTCGAGACTTCGGGTATTTGCTGGTGGTGAAACTCCTGAAGTACAAAAATCCTGGAGTGACATAACTTACTGACGTCACTTGTTGATCTGGCATGGGCCGAGTGGTTGCCATGTTTCACTCAGATTCATGATTTACACGTACCTGAAATGTCAATTTCATCTTGACATTTGTCATTATCTGACTGTGCCACATGTCCTTGTTGACATGGTCTACTGACGTAGATCTCCCAATGTGGCACATATTCTTCTCCTGGTTCTAATTGTTGTCCTAACTCTTGAAATGTATCTCAGATCGATGATTGAGAGTGAGTTCAAAACTTTGGCCTTAGGGTGAGCTCATATGTTCTGAATCCTATTTTTTTCTCCAAAGTGGTCAACACCGAAGTTGACCACTATTCTAATCCAACAACCATCATGTATTGTCCAGATCCAATGGTCCTCATTTACTTTGGAACTTCAGGTTTCGGCCTTCATCATTTCTTATCTCGTCCTTCCACTTTATATATCGGACGACCAATATCATTCTCGAAATATTACTCAGATCAAATGACTCATGTCCTCTTTGGAACATTTGTGGATTACACTATCCTTCCACTTTAATCGATCCAACGGTCGGTATTTTATCCGAAGTGTTCCTTGAATAAGACGATACATGTCCACTTCAGGACTTCGGCCTTAAGGTAATCTTACTTATTCTCAACCCTTTTCTGCCAAAGTGGTCAACACCGAAGTTGACCACTGTTGATCCAATGGCTCTCCTTTTCTATTCCAGATCAATGACTAATACTTAACTCTAGATCAAATCTTGATCTAACTGCTGAGAAACATTTTGAAGCTCCTGCTTCAGATCTGATGGCCCTTCTTTAACCTGAAAAATATTAGCTCAATCCAACGGCTATCGGGAATTTGAGTATTCAGGATCTCATCCCTTTTTCCTTGCTTATCATATCCTTCCACTGAACTTGATCCAATGGTTGAGAATTCTCCTAGAGTAGATAAATGATCAGGAATGATTGTGGGGTCCCAACTAGCATGATGTTTAAAACTATCATTGAGTTCCACAATGGAAAATGCTCGTTGGTAGTGGAATTGATTCCAATCGTAGATTTATTTGGCAGATGACGATCAACGATCTAGACTAATTGTGGGATTGGAATTAACGCGTTGTTTAATTCTCCCTTCGTGCTCTGCAATCAATCCCTACCCTTGATCTGGCGCTTTCATATCCGATGGTCACAACTTGATCTAATCATTGACCAATCCTCCAAGGATCCTTCTCTTGTAACTCCCAGATCTGGTTGTCCTGGTTTCTCCTGTAATGATAATGGTCGGATTTTGTGCATCATTTCTTCTGAGCCTCCTGTGCATCATCTCTTCTGATATTTTTGGGTTTATGTTTGGTTTCCAACTAAACCAAGGATATCTGCATGCTCTGATCTTGTGTGATCTAATATGCTTCCTCTCCTGAGCTTTGATCTTTGCACACTGGCTGACATTTTCATTCTTTGCATAATTTCAATGCGCTTTTCCTTAAGATCTTTGATCTCTGCATACTGTTTGACATCAATGACAATTTCGTCTATGATAAATTGTCATCACATCATAATGACATCGACTGTTGACATCAATTATAAAATATCAATGAAAATATCTCCAACATTATACAACATGCATATATGCATGTTGCACCACTATAGCCCGCGTACATCAAGTTTGGTGCTAAAAAATAAAAATTGTGTCGGGTTTCCATGTCACGTCACTAGATCCACGATCCTTGACCTTCCATATACTGGAAACATTCTGAGTCATCCCTTCAGTTCCATTTCAAGGCTATAAATGGGCCATATCCAAACCATGGAAAAAGAGGAGAATTGAAATTTTGAGATAAAAGTTACTCTAGGGAAATTATTCACTTCATATTGAGTCTGCATCCCTTTGTCCTTTAAATTTTGAACACATTGTTCATCCCCCAAGCTCTTCCCTCTTTGATGGAGAACCTCATTGTCTCTCTTATATGATATTTCCTTTGGTGGAGGATTGAAGTGGTGGAGGCCCAACTGGAAGGGACTAAGTTTCTTGGTTCTGAGACATGCCAACACAGAATTTTTTCACTCATACACTTTTGTTGATCATATTTTAATAGAAATACTCTTTTCTCGTCTAATTGATCTCTTGAAAATATTTGAATTATTATTCCATGGATGTATTTGTTATGAATGTTAATGGATTATGCTATTGTATGTGCTAACTTTATATATTATCACCATATGCTTGCGTATCTTGGTTGTTGAGGACAAGTTGCAGGTATAAATCTTTGATTTGAGTGCTCAATGATGGTCTTCATTGAATGTACAGACGAGGTAGGATATTTATCTCGTCTTGTTAGCATTTACATTTATATAACATACTTGGGATTAGAGTCGATTTCTGTAGTCATTCCGTTTATTGTGGTTTACCCCATGCCATAAAGTGATTTTCCTCGTAACACAATGAAAGTAATTTATTTCTCCAATGCAAAATTATATTAGTGTTTTGCCAAAATGGGTTATGGATTCTTCTTGTATTAGGTTATTTATACTACTTCTCAAGGGGTGTAATCCCTTTTACTCCCTCTAGAAAGTAACCCTATCAAGGTAAATCTAAGAGGGTGTAAGCCCTTCTACTCCTCCTAGAAACCTTTTCAATAACTTTTTCAACAAACAAAAATGATAAAACTTGGTGGTGGGTATATTCCCTTATATTCCTCCAAGGATCTATCCAATAAAAACCATGGAACAAGAAATAAGAACTAACAAAATGTATATTTTTCTTACCAATTCCAATAGCATGAAAGAGAAAACCCTAGTTACCAATAACTTTCATCCCCTTAGCAAGAGAAAAGGCATCCAATAGATAGCGCACCACTTCACTCCATAATATATTGATAAACCATAGCATAATAGATAGAGAGAACGATATTTCTGAAGAGGGGCACAAATTTCATCCAAGTAGCTCTTCTCAAGTGAGAGTTATGGTAAAATGAAAAGATTCAAACCTTTATTTATACCAGGATTTCAAAAATAGTTTGTCCACATAAAATTAGGGTAAACCACAAATAAGGGGGCCACCCCCTTTTATTTTCCCCTCTACAAAGTAATTTGATTTTAACTTTAAAAAATGCACAAAAGAAACCGTAAGTGTGACGTCAACCCCTTCTAGGGTGAAGTCTTGGCACTTTATCAAGTCGTTGAGAAAGAAAGAGGAAGGTGTTGGGCCTTATAATTCTTCCCTCTCATGTACTAGGCCTCTCTTCATGGTGTAAGGGATCCTCCTCATCCAAACGTGCCAAGTGTCCATCAAACATCACATCACTACAAAAACCCTTATCCCTAGTATGATTTCAAGCCCTCCAAGATGACATCTTAGCCTCCAAAGGAAAGTTCTTGGGCTTGTAAGGGCTATGTGAGGTCCTCCGAGGTGTCTTATTTTTCCTCCAAAGGAAAATTCATCTTCTGTCTTGACCCAAGGTCTAGGCTATGGAATCCAACCAGTGGGCTTCCTACCCCAATGAGAAGGCCTAGGTTGGGATTGTTCCTCCAAAACATCCATCAACAAGGTCATGCAAAGACAAACAAGTTCTCCCTCCAAGGATCTCAAGTCAAAGCATCATGTCAAGTAAAATCACATTTAAAACAAGAGTCATCTAAACATGTGCATCAAAAACTACCTTGTCAAATTAAACAAGTGCTCAAAGACTCTATGCAATTTTCCAAGTTTAGGCATGGGAGGGTTGTCGAGATGGCTTATTGGGTGGATCACTCCTTGAGTCAAGGAGTGTTTCCTAGGTGGACCATTTCTAAGTCATGAAGAGAAGAAGAAGTGGATTATGGGTACAAATTTTTGGCATGGGGTTCATGACATACAAGGATTCATATTGTCTTATTTATGTGTGCCTTTCTAGAGGGTGTGTTGGACCTTCATTTTCAATGCATCCTTTTTCCAAGCCCATTTATTTTCCATTAATTAATTAATATCTAGGACAACTTGGTACTCCCAATGGGTAACATAAAAATTGGGGGGAAATACCACAATATCACTTGAAGGGAGAGGTACACAGAGTGCCATAGGGGTAAAGAAAAGCTTGTAACTCACTTGTATAGATCCATCAACAAGTGGGACATCTTTATATATGTGCATTTTCTTTTGCAGGTCTTTGTTATTTTAGGATAAACGTTTCATTTTTCTCAAGACTTATTTGGGAGAGCATATAGAAGGTTATAGTTTTGGATTTTATCTTTTTCCAGCTACATTCCTTTTGGGTCTTCAGCCTCTTCTTCTCATGAAATGAGGTATAATCCCTTCTTGGGTTAGTACACCCAAAAATCCCAAAAGATAAGGAGATGAAAGGATGAAATGTGGAAAGTGATAAGTATGATCGAAAATGGTATGATGACTCGTAAAGGGGACCTCCCAATAGAAAATCCATCCCCAAGGGTGACCACTTACTAGGGCGCAATATCAACCACCAAGGTGAAATATGGAAAAGAGCATAATTTCCAAGTAGAGGTTCTACAATCAAAAGCATATTTAAATGCCTCAAGTATTAAAGTGATAATTACCACAATAATTGACTTGTACCTCATGGAGCAAGTCCCATCGTCTTCCAGAAGCAAGCTTATGTGGTGAATGCCATCGTGAAAAATCCAAGATGTGTGGTGTTCAAGTGTATCTTTGACTGTCCATGTGGATTTTGTTAGTCATCTATATCTTAGTGCTCCATGCCTACAACCTGAGGGCCTCGAGACATCATATCCTTAGTTATCCCTAAGAAACAGGGATAACATCTGGCTCCTACTTGGGGACATGTACTCGTCGTACAGTGCATGAGAACCTCGACATCTTCTGGTTATAACTATGCCTACATTGAAACATAAAATTGTGAAATCTAGGGTGGCTCACTCAACCTTTTCTCATATATATAAAAAATCAAAATTTCAAAAATGAAAACTAATCTAGAAAATAAAATTTCGTACTTTTCATATAATATATGATAAAAGAGAATCTTGTAAATAAAAAATGCAATTAGAGAAAAAAGAAAATGAAAAATGAAATGTAGCTAAACTACCATGAGAAATCAAGATGCGAAATGCAAGAAATCAAGATGACCTACCTACTCACCTAGGTCGTGGGCCCTGAAGAATTCACATACCTTGAATGTAGGGTCGAAGAATAGACCCATCCACTGGTAATGACATCTTTCTCCTGTCCATAGATGACAAGTAGTACTTCTCTTTATCAAACTTCTTCTTGATGATGTAAGGGCCAAGACAAGAGTTTTTATTCTTCCCACATGGATGCAAGACTTCCTTCACTGGATTTTATGTAAGGTATATTCTTGATGTAAGGTTACGAAGGTGGCTCTGTTTTGACTACATATTTAATATCCTTCTCACTTATTTTGTCCCCTTTATCTACTTCTTTCTTCAATATCTTTATGGATGTTGGTTCCTTCCCTTGAAATTTTTCTAATTATTCTTATATTCATGGGTTCTTGGAAGCAGTGTGTCTATAGAATCCTCCTGCATAAAAGGTAGATCATGAGGTTCATATTCAATGGGCAGTGGACCTTCATCAAATTCATTCTCATTGATGTGGTTAGGATGGTCCCACTTTATCACATGTTCCTTGGCTACTCATCAGTTGTAAATAACTTCAAAGGTACTATCTTCCATGGGGATATAAGCATAAGTGAGGTCCATGTTAAGGAATCCTCCAAGAGCGGCGACCCAACTTCTCGATAATAACATGCCCAAATCATTTGAAACATCAATCAAAACTATATTCATGATGATTCTAATATGAGGAAAATTCACCAGATAGAACTCCACATATTTTATGAGACCATAAACCTTGACCTTCTTGGAATCGATGCCACATAAATTCCCACAGGGTTTATTTGTCTTGAGGCCAAGATGCTTCATAAAATTTAAAGACATGGCATTTGTTGAGGCCCCACAATCTAGCTTGCATTTTTGCAATACAATATTATCCATCCGAAAAGAAAGGTAGAAGGGAGGGTCAGGATCATTTTTCCATCCAAGGTACATGGTGTTCAGGATTATCAGAGGATATTTTTCCTCGGCTATCACTTTCAATAACTTCAACACTTATCTTTTGACAGAAGGTATTTTTCACATTTTTTTCATTAGGATTGTCATATTCATTTTTCCAACCATGATTGGGACATCTATATTCAACTAAATCTCTTTTGTCTACATTGGTTTTGGAAGAAATTATTGAACCAGAGGTGGGGGTGGTGGGACCACCTTCTTCACTGGCTAGGGAACATTTTTCTTCGACTGAACTGAAGATTTCTTTGTTGGCTAAGATGAATTTTTCTTCTCTGAAGCATGTGGAAGCAAGATAGGAGTTTTATTTCTTATTTCATAGGTCATGATCTCACTCTTCTTTAATTATTTCTTCTGATCTTCATTCAATTGAATAAGCACTATGAGTTATCCTTCTATGGCTCCCTTTCTTCGGGCTTCATCAATCTGTTCCTGTGTAATACTTGTGGGTCTATCATCATCATCATCCTGAAAGGAAGAAATTAGATCCATGAAGTTGATACTATCATGAGAGTCTTCTTCTCATTTTGGAAATTCTTCCTCTGGATGAGGTTCTTGGCCAAGAGAGGACCATGGTAATTCTTCCAAGTTCACCATCCCAAAAAAGTTCAGTGTGTCAAGAGATTTTTCCTCTTGTTAAGGCTTTTCCTTCCAACCTATTGTTTCTTTCCTGATAAATTGATGCTTGGGAGCAAACTGGTTCATTTCCAAAGTTGGAAATCGGCTCATAACTTGATTTTGAGTCTGGAAAAACTAAGTATACATCTGATCAAGATTCTGATCTATGGGATAAATTGGATCTAGTGCATTGTTTGTAGTTTTTTTTTCTTTTGTTTTTTCTTTGGCACGAGGATATTGAAAAGGATCAAAATTGGAACACATAATATTCTTCTTAATGTGTGCACTATACTCTTTGTATTATTCCAAGGTGTAGGGTTTCTTATCCCTTAGGATGAAACCAAATTTTCCTTCAAATGCATTGATGTAAAGAATATGAGCAACTGTTGTGATAGAAAACAAATCCTGAGGAATTTGGCTGTGTAATTTATCAAATATGGTATCAAACTCACCAACTTTCTCGTTCTCCTTTTTCTTTTTCTAGTTGAACTAATTCATTAGCATTCCACTATATTTCTTCAATGACAACATTCCTTTGAACAACTTAGAAAATTATTCATAAGTGGTGAGGTAATTATATGGTAAGCCATCAAACCACCTTTGGCATTTCCAGTGAGAGATTTTTCTATCGACTTAATTGCAACATCTTCATGTTCCACTCCTTCATTTTGCATGTCTTGACCAACGACATGTAGATGATGTTTTGTAGTGATTACATTGTTCCCATAAAACTTTGACAACCATTTATTGATCTCTCTAGGAATTGTATTGGGAAATAAAATGATGGCTACCATGTTCAAGGGATTATAGAGGTCCTTTTCCCAAGGTTTAGGCTTTGGTGAAAGTGGGATATTACTATGAAAAAGTCATTTGAAAATGGGGGAGTGGAGAGGAGGCCTTATTTGGTAAGTTTTGAAAGGTTTGAATCTTCCGAGGGGAAGGGTTTTCTGGGATGAAGCATTCTGGGATGGTGGAGTCACCAGATGAGATTTATCTCATCAAGAAGGGAAAGGGAAAGGTAACTTCCCTCAAGTGGAGTCACCAGACAAGCTAGGGGTAAAGGCTTTAGGATCAAATCTTTCATAGATTTTGTTAGGGCACGAAAGAGGAATCAAAATCATCCCTAGTAATGGTGCCAAAATTTTATCACACAAATTGTAGGTTGGGAAAATCCTGACCCAACCCATAGTATGGTTAGAACTTTGGGAATACCTACCCACTCTCACCTTAGATAGGTACTCCCCTCACTTTCGTGAAGGATAAATCCTACACAAGGGGGGTATCACGAGTGACCCAATGGGGAAATTAGGTGGAATTGTAGTGATAGAAGTTGATGCCCCTATATATCAAAGTAAGAGGTGGAATATGGATTTGGAAATGAGTCTTGTGAATGGAGGATAGTTGCTAAATATTTGAGTACCTGCACCAAGGTGTTCAACCTATCAGAGACAAGACAAATGATCGTGATACAAGCCAAGATATCCCATGGAAAAGAAAGTGAAGCTTGTTGTCCTATATTTCATAAGTAAACAAGAAGATATATCAGCAATTAAATCAATTACTTACTGCAAAAGTAACCATCAAAATTATAAATTACTTGTTGGACAACAAAGCACTAAATCTGTAGATAGCTTTCCAATATTCAAGCACAAACTTTGATGGTAAAATAGGGTTGATAGATAGTGTTTTTAGAGATTTATTATAGCACCCTTATGGATTTATAAAATGTTTTCTACAACATCAAGTTTGAACCACCAAAATTCACAATTAAACCACCCAAATGATGCACAATGACTAATAGATTATTATGGTAGCTTCTTGGAAATTTTTGACCATTGAAAATCAAGTTAAAGAAAAAATTTGAAAGTGTTTTCTTGAATCCCTAATGGGTGTATATTTTAGTTGATTATAACGAAGGAACTACTAGGCCAATAAATACTCCCTAGCAACTTTAGCAAGATTAATACACCAAGAAAGTATTCCAACTTGAACAATTTCAATATCTCTCAAAATCACATGTACCAATGCAAGTAATTTATTTCTCCAATGAAAAATTATATTAATGCCTTGCCAAAATTGGTTATGGAGTATTATTGTATTAGGTTAGGTATACTACTTCTCAAGGGGTGTTATCCCTTTTACTCCCTTGAGCAAGTAACCCTAACAAATTAAATCTAGGAGGGTATAAGCCCTTTTACTCCTCCTAGATACCTTTGCAATAGTTTTTTCAACAAACAACAATGATAAAACTTGGTGGAGGGTATATGCCATTATATTCCTCCAAGGATATATCCAATAAAAACAAAGGAACAAGAAAGAAGAACTAACAAAATGCATATTTTTCTTACCAATTCTAAGAGCATGCAAGACAAAACCCTAGTTAGCAATAACTTTCATCACCATAGCAAGAGAAAAGGCCTCCAAGAGACAGTGCACCACTTCACTCCACTATAAAATGATAA
>JASDQU010014142.1:125621-138511 GCA_032191745.1 Picea mariana
TGATATAATAATAAATAATTTTTTATCAATTATAATTTCATGGTGTAGCCCTTAGTCTCAGATTTGTCACACATTTTTTGAATTCAAACTTTGAACCAAGATTTTGTCTAACCACCCAAAGAGGACTTTTCCCATATGCATCAAAGTTATTTATTCTTGGAACCATGATTATTGTCTTGGAACCATGTCCATTTTCATTTTCTTGGAATATTGTTGGACCTCGACCAAGTTTTGTAGAAATTTTGGTCGTGTTTGACCATTTGTGGGACTTCGACAGGCTGGTCAAAGATGGAGCGCCCACGAGAAGTAGAGATCGTGGGATATCGCCCTTTTTGTGGGCTTTTTGGGTTTTAGGGTTTATGTAACGGGTACAGGATGTCTGCCCATGGGTTTACCCATGCTTAGGACTTTTTGTAATGTATAAATAAGTAGCTAAGCAATGTAAGAAGTAGTTCTTGTAATTGTCTTAGTGCATAACTAGTTGGATTTGTGCAAGAAGATGTGTTAAGGCTTGTAGAGCTAAGTGCAAGTAATTGTAAGAGGTTTTGTGCAGACAGACTGTGTAAAGCTTTGTTTTATTCAAGAGTTGGCTTTGTGCCTTGACCTAATTCAGGGAAGGAGGATCTGGCGAGGTGAGCGTAGATCTCCTGTCCTTTGCAGAGTGGCTCAGTGGCTCTATGCACAGGAGCAGAGAAATGTAAGAAATATTGAAGATCAACAAAGAAGAATAAGAGTTGGTGGACGTAGCCCCACACTGGGGTGAACCACGTATATCCTGTGTTGTTGTTCTTTGTGCAATTTTGTTCATGATGTTTATGTATCTATTTTCTTAGTGAATTGTTCTTGATGTGTGATAGGTAGATCCATTGATGCTTAGTGCTTTATATATGAATAAATTCTAGATATGCTTTGATTCTATGTGCTAAATGATTAGATGTGCTTAAATATTGATTACTACTGCATTTATCGGTAATAAGGGTTAATCTGTGATGTGAATAAGGATCATAACCTAATACATATCATTGGCTAAGAGCTTTGTTAAGTGTTGTAATCACAAATCTGTGTCCCAGCTAGTTTGTAGACACTTGAGTCCTGCAACCCCCCCTGCCTCTACCTTGGGTGAGACTTTATATGCTTCGCAGGTGTTGCCGAAAGGGCCAGTAGTTAGGGTTTTGTTGGCACATTTTTGAAGCGTTGAACCCTGGGTCTTCCCCTGTGCCAACAAATGGTTTCGTTGTTGGGACCTGAAGCTATGATTGCTGGGAACTGAAGAAAAGAGAAAGCTTCGTACGTAGATCTATTGTTGTAGCGCGCAGTATTCTACTTGATTTGCAAAGCTTTGTGATAAGAAAAAGAAGTCTGATCTAAAGAAAATAGGTAAGATATTAAAGCTTTGTGCTCTGGTAAAGGTAAGATAAGTGGAAATTTTTTCTTCGAAAGTATGAATCTAGGTATGTTTGACAGATTTTGTCCTAGTCTGAAACTTAGGGCACAACTAGAAGAAAGAAGATTTGATCTGAATAGATTTGATAAAAATGGTGAAAGATATGTTATTCCTATGCATAGAAAGAATTTTTGGACTAACAAGTGGGTGTAGAAACCTAGAACGAATTTTTGTAGATTGCAGGTCCACCATTGTGATCCCAGTGCGCAGTACAGGAAAGGTTGGGGATTGTTTAAGAGAAAGAGAGGATTGACATTGTGTTATAACTGCAGAAGATCATGACATCTTGCTAAGGAATGCCTTGGTATAGGTCCTATTTGTATTTGTTGTAAAGATGTTGATCATGAGGTTTTGGATTTCCCTAGAATGATTGATAAAGTTGAAAAGATGAACACGAGACAAGAAAACTATGAAGAAGGTCAAGGGACTAAGGATATGTTAGAGAACCATAAAGAATCAGAGACTATTTTATTACAGCTGAAAGAAACACTGAGTGATCACAGAGACATCAGTTTACCAGATATCTTAAAAGAGAAGCAGTGCATAGAAACAAGAATAGGAGACTTCGACATAGACTGCGTTCTGGATGAGGAAACATAGGAGAATATCATGCCAAAAAGCACTTGGGAAATTTTGGGAAAGCTTGCTATGGTTCCTTCATTGGGAAGAATAGGATTGTTTAAAGGAAATATGATAACCCTGTGTGGAAGAGTTACTAATATACCCATGATTTCCCATAGAACATCAACCAAAGAAGAATATGAAGTCATTAAGTTTGTTGAGAACAATGCCCCTTTTGCACTTTTGTTAGGAAAGACCTGGGTTGAGAAAGATTAGATCCGGAGGAAATAAGATGAGGAAGATATAGATCAGAAAAATAAAGAATTAAGGGACTTCATAGCCAAGAAAATAGAGTGACTAATACAAGAACAAGAGGACAAGTCGAAGCAACTAAGGGCCAAAGACCTAGCTGTTGAAGTTGAAAGAACGCAGGAAGGCTTGAAAAACCTGTCCATGCAGAAGAGAAGAGTGCCTACCCCATAAATAGTAAGAGAATAAGTATCACATTTGAATCCTTTGAAAGACCCTCGGCAGTGCGAAGTTACTATGCTAAGAGAAGATAAGAATAAGAATGGAAAGAGGAACCCAGTGACTCAAATCACAGGGAAGAAGGCAAGAAAGCTCAGCAAGAAGAAAGAAAAGTTAGAAAGACTGCAAAAAGTTCCAGAGGAGACTTCGCAGAAGGGAGGCTTGCAAAACTTAAACCTCACTAGAATAACAGAACCATGCAGAATTTCCCGGATAGGGTGTTAGTGGACTCCCCGTGGAAAAGGGAGAAGTCGGACACGCAGTCTCGCAGCATGGAGCCACGTGACTGGCCCGTGGCGCAGTACAGGGCGGCGAGAGAGGTTTAAGTCTGATTAAATGGACGTGATGGTAGGAGCAAGGCGCATTTACGCCACCCCCCGTCCCTCCGTGCTTTGTAATATGGATTGGTATGTCGTCCTCTGCATTTCACCAGGCTTGCGCACCGAAGGGATCCTCCCTTCACGCAGCAACGCAGTCCGATTTCTCACAGCAATCCCACCATAGTCTATGCGCTCTTCTGGTCTGCCCCTAGTCAACTCGGCTCACCTGCATCCATGAGAGAGTGCATTAGAGGCAAGCCTAAGCGCGGCTCACCGTGGAAGCCCCGCAGAACCCCTACCTTGCTCTCAGCCTCCCCGATGGCGGGCTCTTCCTCCCATCCCCAGTCTTCGTCCCCTACAGCCTCTCCTCCACCTGCACAGTCAGTTCGCCGTCGCTCTGCAATCTCTCCGCCTCCGAAACCTTCTCAGCTTCTTCACTCCATGGCCACCCTCCCGCGAGCGCTGCCTCCTTCCCAGCGCGGCCCTGAGGACCCCCATATGCAATTCGTAGCCACCATGTCCATCCCTGCATCCTCGAGCACTTGGCGAAGTGCACCTTCATATTTTGCGGAGTCCAAGCGTTTAATTCTCCACTCCGCGACCCATCCTGTGGGCGAGCAGTTTCGAGAGCGCCTGGGCATCCTGTATGACCTTGTCTTTGAGCTTCGAAGGGAGGTGGCGGACTTCAAGTTTAGAATTCAGGCCACCGAGGATAATGTAGCCTCCTTCTTACATACCCTCTCGGCCATGCATTCAGAGCTCTCACCGGACCCCTCTGGCACTCCCATGGGGGAGGCACCGGCAGCTGACATGGTAGGAGTGTTGCGCCAGGCAGCGACAAGGAAGAGACCAGCGGAACCTAGCGACCCAATGGAGAACAAGGAGCGCGAGGTGACCAAGGAACAAGCAGCCGAGCAACTCGAGAACGAGCAGCCGAGCAACACTGTCCCAGAACCGTGGGTAGCAGAGCTCCGTGACACATGGTTGGGCTTTTCGACAGGTGTTTAGTTTCCTTTCTATGTACCGACATTTGTTTAGTTTTTTAGACTAGCAGAACAATTAGCACATAGTTTGGACTTTTTTGATTTTCTAGATGCATCAGTTACTATCTAAAACACATGACTGGGTGCTGACTGGACTGGTTTCCCCTCTGTTGGGGCAGTCCAGAACTTTTAGCCAAATGTACACTGTTTTTTGGAGACATGCTATGCTTTAGCAGGCACCTTATATATAAAATATTATCCTTACTTACAAAAAAAAAAAAGAACCATGCAGAATGGAACTTTGCCACAACGAAGCTATATGATCGTTGGAGGCATCCCGACCATTAGAATGATGCTCCAGAATGGATAGAAACACAGTTATTTCTGAAAAGATCTCCATTGGACCATTGAGACCACGCCATAACAGATGGATTCATATTGATTAAGGCATTTTGACCCGTTGAAGGAATACGTTACGACATTGCTTATTTAATCCGTCGAATGCCGCACCAGGGCCACTTTTGCAACCTGAGATATTCGATCTAACATAGAATTGATCACATACCGTGCTGTACTGTCTAGACCTCACCATTGACTCGATTACCTTGAGTGTCCATTCTCGTACCCGAGTTATTTGATTATGAGTGTGCATGTCAGGCGACCTTAGTGCAGTAGATAAATCTATAGAAGAGATCTTGATCGACCTTATGGCTGAGAAAGTCATGTCTGTAGGTATATAGGCATCGTCGATGGGTGGATTGCAAGCATCCCCCTCAACTAGTCGTCAATATGTGCCATCCCGAACCGTGACTGAGAAAAGAAGCAAGCACCGCAATGATCTGGTAAACATGAAGTAGATCTCGTCGGTCTTTCCCAACTACATCCCACCTCTGGCCGGTGTGGTTATTCGTGATAGCACCCCATATGATTTCAAGTACATGCTAATCACTGCATACCTCCCAAAGGGGATATGCGCAGTGGGACCATAGTTGGGATTGATCCCAGATATCAAGATCAACGATTTCAACCTTGGAGACTGAAAGAACTATGCGATGCTCACACCGCATAGGTACCTGATGAAGACGACTGGGAAGAATCCCAAGATAGTTCCCTAGCCATGGATTAAAGAGGTCACATGGTCAACGATATGGAATGTGATGAAGATCCCCCACTTCAATAAACATCAGGAGGTTAACATGTGCATTAAACTCCTCCTGTTGTGCTACCATGGAGGTTATCTTTGGTTAGATAGGCATGTGACTGTGGATCTGGTGCTAATCCACCAGATTACTAGACTGAGCATGCAAGGACCAAACCCTCACCAGTTCTATCTAGGGAAGGTTGTACATCACTCCCTAGTGCAGCAGATCAAGGAGGTATATGGTGATGTGGAGAAGGGGAAGCGAGGCTACAAGGTAGCCTCCATCCAGGATGGAACAATGCACCTATCTTATCAGTTGATAGTGGGAAAGCTCATCAGAAAGAATCATCCTACGCAAGTCACATGGTTTGTAGTCGACCTCGCAGGGAAGTGTGTCGAAGGAATGCAGATGAACTAGGAAATCTACCTCATCAATGAGTTAGAGAAGGACTGTTGCGAAGCGCAAGACCAAGGCTACGAGTTTCATTTCAGTTAGTTTTTTATTCTCATTGCATTTATTGCTTGGGAGATGTTGGAGGGAGTGACATTCCTGGAAGTCGAGCCATCAGAGCCATTGGCCGCGAGGTTCACCACCTTGTGGTATATGAGTGGTATGGAAAAGCAGTGGCAATCAAATATGTTGTTCCACGCTTACTACCTACAGCTCAAGCATGCCATTGAATCATTTCCAAGAATGACCCCGAACACCTTGCATACATACAGGCCGCTAGTGAATTTCCATGCAGACTAACACTTCATCTACATCACTGCGCGTAGGGACAAAAGTAAAGAGGAGTTGCAGTCTTACTATAAATTGACCGATGAAGACATGGAGGAGATAACCAAGAAATGACCAGTTGAATTCCTTGTACCGGTCGAAGATGCATAACTCTCCAAACCCGATATCATCGGAAGTCCTTTGGTCACCCATACTGATTATGATGGACCGATCAACGCAAAGAAAAAGAAGAAAAAGGAGGAAGTGTAAGACATAGATAGTGAGGATAAGGACAATGCATCGAAGGAAAATGTGCCTGACTCACCTGGAGGAGGAGGAGGCGACGAAGTAAACCAGGAGGAGGAAGGGGAAAAAGACAAGCAAGAAAAGGGAGATGTGACACCGTTAAAGGATCCCCTTATAGAGGATGAGACATCAAAGAAAAGGAAGGTTTCTCTACAGAAACCCTCAACGTGGAAGAAGACCCAAGCCAATAAGCCTCAGTCATAGAATGTGATCACAATGTATGATGTTGATCTCATCATCACAACTGTAGAAGATGGTTCATAAGATATCTTACAGTGACATGAAGCAAAGCAGGAGACAATGTATGACATAATCGAGGTAGATATGGAGGGGATACAACAAGCTATCAAGTCGAGTCACGTAATGTCTACTGCGTCATCTTCAAGAGAGAATGTAGAATTGGGAGATGAGCTCACCCAATTATGTAGACTAGAATATGCGACAGAAACTTGACTTCGTTGAGTCCAAGAAGAAAAGGAGCAGGCCACCGAGGCCTTTAAGAAAGAAAAGGAGGAGGCCTTAGAGAAACTTCAGGTTACACAGCAAGAGAAAGATGACCTTAGGGTGAAGTTCGAAGAGGACAAAGAGAAAATCCAGAAAGAGAAAGACCAATTGCTTGCAGAGAAGACTATGGTAAGAGAGGTAGTGACTAGAGCACTTCACCCTGTGTCGGGCTTGGCACAGATGGAAGAAGAGACAACTGAGAGATAGGTGGGGAAGCTCGTTGAGTCCATTCAACAGCTTCAAGCAAGATTAGTAGAGCTAGAAATCTAAGCAATACCTAGCACTCTATAGGAAGGGCGAGATCAAAGGGAAGAGACTTCCAGAAGCACAGACGAAAGAATCAGGGCGTTGGCCTCATAATGTAAGAAACTAAGTAATCGAAGTGCGCAGACCTATGAGTGCCTTGCAGAAGACCTAGAGTTGAGGACATTGGGGGCACAATTCTAGGAGGCGAAGCAACATGTGTCGATTGTGCTAGCACAGATGGAGCTGCTTACTGCAATAGAGAATATGATGAGGTCGCAAGAGAAGCACGCAGTTCAATAGAATGTCACTACCATCCAGAGCAGAGTTATGGAGGTGACACAGATATTCCAGCTAGTGCAGGACGAAGCCCGCACACTTTTTGAAGAGATCGAGGGACAACACTCACAGTTGGAACAAGTGGTCGCAACAATGGAACAACACCTGGAAGGGCCTTTCACTGAGCAAGTCATTCAGGAGTTCGTCGAGCAGGAGGCTCTGGCGAATAAGCAAGTCAAGGTACCTCGAGCTAAGATCAAGGCCTTCGAAGCAGTATTACCCAGATCAGAGTGACTAGGGATGAGTCACAAGTGAGTGTTGGGGGCCTATTGGCCCTCAACCAAGTTTTGTGGAAACGTTGGTCATGTTTGACCATTTGTGGGACTTCGACAGGCTGGTCGAAGACGGAGCACCCAGGCGAAGCAAAGATCGCGGGATCTCGCCCTTTTTGTGGGATTTTTAGGTTTTAGGGTTTATGTAACGGGTTTGGGATGTCGTCCCATGGGTTTACCCATCCTTAGGCCTTTTTGTAATGTATAATTAAGTAGCTAAGCAATGTAAGAAGTAGTACTTGTAATTGACTTAGTGCATAACCAGTGGGCTTTGTCCAAGAAGATGTGTTAATGCTTGTAGAGATAAGTGCAAGTCATTGTAAGAGGCTTTGTGCAGACAAACTATGTAAGGCTTTGTGTTATTCAAGAGTTGGCTTTGTGCCTTGACCTAATTCGGTGAAGGATGATCTGGCGAGGTGCACACAAATCTCCTGTCCTTTGCAGAGTGGCTCTCTGGCTCTGTGCATAGGGGCAGAGGAATGTAAGAAATATTGAAGATCAATAAAGAAGAAGAAGAGTTGGTGGACGTAGCCCCACACTGGGGTGAACCATGTATATCCTGTGTTGTTGTGCTTTGTACAATGTTTTTCATGATGTTTATGTATCTATTTTCTTAGTGCACTGTTCTTGATGTGTGATAGGTAGATCCACTAATGCATAGTGCTTTATATATGAATAAATTCTATATCTTCTCTCATTCTATGTGCTAAGTGATTAGTTGTTCTTAAATCTTGATTACTACTGCGCTGATCGGTAATAAGGGTTAATCTGCGATGTGAATAAGGATCATAACCTAATACATATCGCTGGCTAAGAGATCTATTAAGTAATGTAATAACAGAACTATGTCCCATCTAGGTTGTAGACACTTGAGTCTTGCAACCCCCCCTGCCTCTACCTCGGGTGAGACTTCATCTACTTCGCAAGTATTGTTGAAAGGGCTAGTAGTTAGGGTTTTGTTGGTGCGTTGTTGAAGCGTTGAGCCCTAGGTCTGCCCTTGTGCCAACAAATATTTTCATTTTCTTGAAATTCCATACTCTATTCTCCTCCATATTCTCCATGCTCTTCTATACTTAGAATATTTTTTAAGTTTTCCATTCTCTCCTCTCCCCTTATTTCTTATCTCCCTCTCTCCTTACTTAGTCTATTTCTTAATTTTCTCTCCCCTCCTTATCTCTCCATACTCCTCTTATTATTCTTAGTTCTCCATACTTAGTCTTATTTTGGTGTAGCACAGGTTCCCAAGCCTCCTCCCTACTCTTTCTTATTAATATTCCTCCTTCTATTACTCTTAGTATTTCACAATTAGTATAATTTTAGTTCACCACGGGTTCAGATGCACTCCCTTATCCCTCCATCCCCGTGACCTCCTCATTCATTCACCTTCTTCTCTCTCCTCCACCCCCGTGACCCTCCTTATCTCTCAACACCACCTCTTATCCCTCACATCCCAACCCATCCATATTATTCTCTCTCCTATGGATTCACTCTTTTCCCCCTCTCTCCTCTTGTGCTTCACTCCCATACTTAACTTATATCCTAAGTTAATTTCAAGACTTATTAATTAATCATGCTATGACACATGGACACCAATGAGACCATGACACATGGAATCCAATGAGATCATGACACATGGAAGCCAATGCGACCATGACTTGTGGCGACCAATCACATGATGACATGTGGCAACATGTGGTATCCAATGACATTGTGACACATGGTGATGACAAGGATGCTGACTGGCCAAGTGGGCCATCAAAATTTTATTAAATTCATGAATTTTGTAATGGTCAATCTCCATAGTTTCCTTTTACTTCACAGAAGTCATGTAAATCTATTTAATATATAAACACTTAACTATAAAATCCCACAATGCATGTGGGATGGAGTATTTTTTAAAACAAGGTGAATTTTTATCAAGGGCTATGATTGAGCCATGAAATTGATGGATGGTGGTTGAGTCTTCAACTTCCTGAGATGATATCTTGACCTCCCAAACTCCATATTCAACAAACTAAACCTAGTTGGAAAGGTAATTCGGCGAGGAAGAATATGGAATAGGTTTATGAGTCTTCGATCTTCTGAGATGATATATTGACCTCCCAACCTCCATTTTCAGAAAACTAAACCTAGTTGGAAAGGTAATTCGGTGAGGAAGAGTGTGGAGTAGGTTTCAAGAGGTGAAATTGGGCATAAATCTCACATGCATTAAAATAACAGCTGGTCATGTTTTCATGGTTTTCTAATAAGTCTGCTTGGAACCTCAACTTCACGAGCTTATATCTTGAGATCCAGAACTCCAAATTGTGCTCAGTAAGACTCAATGGAAATTTTAATGATGAATATTACATATAGAATGGTTTCCATGGTTGAAAGGTCAAATATCGTGCTCAGAAAATGAACACTATCCACTTTTAAAAAGGAAGTCAATTAAAAATTTTCAAAATAAAAGTTTATATTAAAAAGGAAATGGGCTCTACTTCAAGTGTAATACCCCTAGGCCGAACCCCAACTGTAAATGTACTTAAGTTGGTGAGTTGCTTGATATCATTTTTTCCATGCACCTTCCATGGTATAGTGTGCACATGTACTGCACACTAAAATGATGAAGTGTGCACATTCCAAGATACCGTGCGCATCAAACCTAAGTGCACACAATATTGAGGCCAGGGAGGGTTTGTGTATATGTTGTGTGGTATAGGCTGGTGAGCCAATTATTATAAGCTAGGAGGCTTATGTGTTGAATTAGGCTGGATAGCCTAGATGTTAAAGGCTAGTGAGCCTATTCTTGTATATGTATTATTATTAATATAATACATCACTGCGTGTAGACCGACCATGATAAAAGAGTATGGGGGACTAAAATACACTAGTTAGGGAAAGAGGGGAGCTAAAATTCAAGGATAAGTGGATAATCTAGGGAGATTAAGCCAAAAAGGAATATTATATTAATATTCCTTAAAGTATAAAGTATGGATAATTATTTTATCCTAAGTTCTAAGGATGGGGACAAGTGGGCCAAAGTAGCTCTCAACATGACAAGTGAACATGCATACATATAGTTTGGACTTAGTTCATTTACCCCAATCATTCCATCATCATGCACTGACTCATTCAGTTGTCCTTAGTATCTTTCTTTTACTATCATTGTACTTGTTCCATATCCAAACTAGTACCATACCCATACCTATACCTGTAAATGTACTTGGTTATCTTAGGAGCTAGAATGAAGAAGTGGGTTGTTAGGCCTGTGGGATATTGAAGAGGCAGGTTTTCAGGCATGTGAGAAATTCTCTCTTGAGGGAATTGTTGGGAATTGATTTCCCAAAGGTTCCAAACTGCAGCTATAGAGCTTTGATACTTCCTATCTAGCCTATTGTTAAAGCCCCAGAAAGGAAGTGGGGAAGCCGAAGGACTAATGAGCAGAGAAGGGGCACACTTCCTGGGGTGGGACACGCATGTGAGGAATGAGGAACTGTAGGTTGTTAGTTTGAGTTGGCACATGTGACATAGTATTTATTGTTGTTTGAGATACATCAGCCTGGTTAGGAATCTCTTTACCTAGGTAGAGTTTAGTCCTAGCTCGAGAGTGACCCACTGCTGAGAGTGATGAGAAGTGTGGTCTAAGGCTGGGAGATTCGTGGAAGGTCTGCACATGGTTGGTGAAATTTTTACCAGATAAGTGTCCATTTTGTGTTAAATTACATGTTTCATTAATACTCATATTTTTATTTTTTATGGGTTATTCCTATGTGTGTTTCATGTTTATTTTTATTATTATTCTGTATGAATCTATGCATTTGCAGAATGTGTTTGTCTGTTTTAAGTTTTATCTATAAATTTCCACAGGAGTTTGTGTCGACGTTTATCAGTCCAAAAGGCATTTTCCTATAGGCATAAGTGCCCCATGGGTGCGAAAGGTGGTTTTAAGATGATCTGAGGGAGACATGAGGACCTGGTTGTATCCTGAAAATCCATATAGTAAAGATATTATTTTGGAACCAGAAACCTACTGTAGAATTTGTTCCATTGCAAGAACATGGTAGTTATCTTTATCAGATGCTCGGTTCAAGTTCTGAAAATCGACACAATGTTGAATTTCACCACTTTTCTTCCTTATAGGGACTAGATTAGACACCCATTGCATGTGCCTTATCGGGAAAATTATCTTTGGAGTTAGCAATTTATTCAGTTCCTTTTTAACAATGGGTTCCAATTTAGGGTGCATATTCCTCAATTTATGTTGAAAAGGTTGTATCTGGGGTTTCATGGGGATGGCAAGTTGTAGGATATTGGGGTCGAATGTTTTCAAGTCATCATACGTCCATGCAAAAATGTATTTAAATTATTTAAACAATTTTATAAAAGCATATCGTTCGTGCTCAGAACAACCTGTTCCCATATTAATATTTTGAGGATTTTCCTTTGTTCCTAAATTAACCATTTCATAAATCAAAGAATAACTTTTCATTTTACAATTTACCGCCCCTCTAAATTTATCATGCAAGTCATAAAATTTCTCTAGTTTTACAACAGATCTGGGGATAGAGTTTACCATATCAGATGTTGATTCAAGAGATCTAGGATCTGCTATTACCGTGAAGTTACGAAGGTTTTCATCGTGGGTGCCTTCATCAATGACTGCACCTTTGAAGGTGTCTTCCATGTGCAGAAAGTTGATGATTTGCTGGTCATCATCGAATACTCTCGAGTTTGTGATGTTATCCGGGATCGACGACCTGAAAATAATTCAATTGAAAACACATTAGGGGAAATACCTTCAACGGGCAACAATGTAGAAGCAACATTGGCCAATAAATCAACTTCTGAATTACTTAATCTAGGAATGGAATTTATGTTAAATGATGAAAATTTTTTCAACAAACTCCATACCTCGGTTTGGTAGCTTTTAAGATGTGGTGATAAGAAATGTATGTCATTTATTACCTTCTTAACCAGGATTTATGAATCACCAAATACCATCAAATTCCGCGCGTCCATATCCAAATCTTTCCTAAGTCCTTGTAGAAGTGCTTTGTACTCGACGATGTTATTAGTGCACTCAAACTCTAGCCTGTAAGCAATAAAAGTTTTATTACCTGTAGGATCGATGAGAAAACAATGTGAACCTTCTCCTTCTTTGGTGATCCGAATGGATATCGGTGGCCACCCACCTTTTCCAACTGGCTCAAAACAGTTTTCTGTCAATTTTGGCAATTTACTATTTTTAGCAGTTTTCACTTCCGGGGCCATTTTAAGGGCCTAAATGAAGTTTTTTTGGGATCATCCCAACTCATTCATAGGCAAAGGAATTATTGAGGCCCAAAAATTAATCTCCTCAATGATACCTTTCCAACTGGCTATCATACGCCTAAAACGGAGATCGTATGCAAAAGTTACGACCCCGAGAAGTTAATGTACTAACTTACCCAAACGGGGCCCACATGAATTTTGGTGCTTCATCTCCTAGGGTTAGGTTTTTGGATGTCTAGGGTTTTTGGAATTCATGTTTATTGTAAAATTCCTTTAGA
>JASDQU010014142.1:165989-178223 GCA_032191745.1 Picea mariana
TCCAGAGTATCATGTAAACCCCTATTTCCCTTTTTTCGAGACAAAAAAAGTGATTATTATCACCAAAAAATGAAATTTACTCGAAATTTACGGAAAAGGGGTAATTAAATTCATTTCCTATTTTTTAGGAGAACTATGGAACATGTTGGAAACATGTTTTTCTCATGTCCCCAGTCGACTGGAATCCTCGGCGAGTTAATCTAAGGTGAGGGCAACTTCATTAGAATGATGTGGACATGGGGGAGATCCCAATGAAGAGAATCGACCCCACTTACCCAGTTGGCGTGTTTTAGAGGAGGGGAACACATCACAATGTGTTCACGCATATCCTAACTCACCCTTCCACTCCACCTCACTCCACTCTCTCCCAATTCACTCCACCTTGCTCACCCTACACTCCACACCACTACCTATCCACTCCACTCATCACCACACATCACTCCCATTAACCCCACTCACCCCCTCTTCACTCATGCATTACCTAAACCCTAGCACATCCCCTCTTTGGAGTTGTCACCACCAAAGATATATAAGCATGGCTACCCCTCCTCCATTTGTTAGAGTTGGAGCCTTGGGAATATGACCTATTGTTGTATTGTATCATTTCTATATTGAATAAATACGACTTTGGAGTTCTATTGGTGTTGATGTTATGTGTGGATGCTTGGATCTAGTGTTATTATCATGAGGTAATCTGTATCTTGTTATTTAATATTGTATATCTATTTGCAAAGGCTTTGAAGGTATGCTATCATACAATAGAGTGAGATAAAATCTACTTTGATCAATCTCATTTATTTTCTATTGAACATCTAGCTTTTGTATTGCATGTCTTCTTTTCGGTTAAATTAACATGCATATTTGAGTGGTTGGTTTCTGTAGGGAAGACCTTTTAACAAGTGTTTGCAGGATTGAAGTACATTGTTGCAGGTTCTTCAAGCTTGGAGGATTGATTGGTTGTTGCTTCAACCATCATTTGTCCAAGATCTTCAAAGGATAGAGCTCCCTCTACTCTTCATCAAAGGACCCCATAGCCCACAACTTTCAATTTTTAAAAGGAAAATAGTTTCTTCTTTTCTCCCTCTCAAACTTCTTCAAAGTTATTTGGTTACTTTTTGCATGCATGCTTCAGAAGTTAGTTTAAATTTAAAAGTTTAACTTAGTTTCTTTTGCATGCAAAGTATCTAGATCTAGGCTCTTTTTTCCATCTATCTAAAGCTAGATCTAGTTGATAAAAGCTCCTTTTTGCTAGTTTATTTTCTGTAAAAATTAAAGGCTTGAAGGTGCATGTTTAGCTAAGATTCATTCCTGTTATTTGGCAGTACTAAACCTCTTTTAATTGTTGTCCTAAAAGGCATCTCTAAAATCTCAAAAAAGTTTTGCAAGTTTTAGCATAGTTTTCTAGCATTTTCTAGCCTATTTTCTTCTAGATTTTAAGCTAGTTAAGTGTCTTGTTCTGCATTTAAAATCAAGCTAACTAGCTTCCCTATGCTTTCTGTTTTAGGACAACAAACATAAACAACTAGAAGAGCAGTCAAATTTTGGCAAAATCCAGGCTTTTGAAGCACCCTGGGGGATTTTAACTTCATCAACGAAGTTTCTCTTATTCTTCTTTTCTTGTAGTTTCCTCAAGATCCAAGTTTATAAGGATCATTCGTATTAAGTTAAATCTCAAAGAGAACTTTATTCTCGGTGTAATAGTTGCAATAAAAGTGGACCCTTTTGTGCCCAGTTTCTCCATCCCTATTAGGGGGATTTGTGTGTCGTGTTTGGCTTTCTTTTGTTGGTTTAATCTTTTGATCTCAAGCACACCTAAAGTTAAGAAAACACACATAACACTTACATTTCACATGCATGCTTAAATTTTACTTTCAAGATCTTTATGCATGTTAAGTTTAATGCTTGTTTCCCACACTTAGCAATAATTTTGCAAGTTCTAATTTTTATTTTCTTGCAAAGTTCTTTCAATTTCCAAGTTCTACAAAATAGGGTATATAGTTTATCTTTTTTCAAGTATTGCAAAGTAATTGAACCTTGTTTGTATTCTAATCAGGAAAATCTCTTAAGTAGTTAGCTTAATGCGTGGGAAAATGCCTAAAAGTGACCTGTGAAGTAAGGCGGGCCCTCTCGGGACTTGGCTTCCAACCCATTTTGGACATCCAACACTTTTAGTGATTTTACTGGTGATACCTCTTAGGTTTCGGTAAACTCTCCGCAAGTTTCCAAACAAAGAGCTAGCCTCCAAAGCGGCCACATTTTCTCATTGACTCAACATTAATTTTTCTTAATAAAACATTCGATCTACAATTTCCCACGACTCCCTTTAAGGAACTGGTATAATTGGTATATCTATTTTTATGTGAGCAATCTTTTACATTCATGCACATTGTCTAACTTATATGGTTAAATCTTGCAGATATTGTATCATTTGATATATGCATGCTTATGGACAAGTACTTTATGGGATTATCTAAATGATGATGAATGTTAAATGTTGAATGGTTTGTTTTATTTGAAGCCATAAACTCCTAGATTTAAGTTCTTTTGCTTTCTTAGTTTAAAAGGAGCCTTAGATTATTTTCATAGGGACTACCCCCCTTGGCTTCGCTAAGAGTTGGCCTAGACAGAGGAGTTGAGGATCATGTGGCAACACCTTGACTCAAAACTTACCCCCAAGGACACACCAAGTGGATTGAAGGTTTCTTCCACGTTACCCTAGGTGTGTATTAGGATGGCAACAATTTGTTAGTCTCATAATCCACTACTGAATGCATTTAATAATCATAATTGTGGAAATAAAAAAAATGCATAAGAAAACATGAGACAAGATATCATCGAGTTGTTAACGGAGTTCACCGGGACATCCTGGCTATGTCTCTTGACCCACTTGGAATATGAATCGTTGTATTATCCTTCCTTTGAAAGGGATTAAATCTTCTCCCAAAGTGTGGCACATGCTCTTTACAAGGCTGAAACCTGGAGCAGTCTTCTCTCACACAAAATATAACTTAAGGCTCTCACATAAGTGACATTTCTTTAGACACCAGAAGGACTACATTTGAGCTCTCTCTCCACCAAGGGATGATCCACAAAGGATTCATCCAAAGATGAAACCTAGAGTTTTCATAAGGAGTTTATATAGTTTTTCTTAACTTAGTAACTCAAGGAGACAAGATCCACAAATTTAGGATCTAATAACAACTCAAGGAAAAAAATGAGAAAGCATCCCAACCAACTCATGGGACCCTTAACTTCCTCCTTGAGACTAGGAAACCACTTGTGGTAAAGTGAAGAAGAGTCCAAACCAACTAATGAGACCCTTAAATTCCTCCTTGAGACTAGGAAACTAATTTCCCCTTAAAATTAGGAAACTAATTTGTGAGTTGGATTCTCACATTAATTTCTCATTTTTACAATTAAATGAATGATACGTGAGATTCTAAAACTCACTTCAAACATTAATGATTTTTCCAATTTGCATGAATAATACATACGTTTCTCACTCACTTAAAGTATTAATCATTTTTACATTTTAAATAAATTATTCATGAGTATTAATTATTCTTTGCCACCTACCATCAATTAGTATTTTAATGATCTTCTCCATGGTGTGCAAAGTAATGATTCCTTGTGTGGAGATCCTCCTGGATCACTTTCACACCCTCAACAAACTCACCATCAAAGAAGTGGAGATCATCCTGGATCACTTTCACACCCTCAACAAACTCACCATCAAACAAAAATGTCTCATTCTTGTCATTGATGATATATTAGATGAATTGAGCAGTGCTTAGTACTTTACTAAACTTGATATTCATTCTGGCTACCACCAGATACACATGAAAGAGGAAGACATTCCCAAGACTGCATTTAGAACTCATGAGGGTGACGATGAGTTCTTGGTAATGCCCTTTGGCCTGTGTAATGCTCCCTCCACTTTCCAAAGTTTCATGAATCATGTCTTCCATCCTTTTCTCCATCATTTTGTCTTAGTTTTCTTTGATGATATTCCCATCTATTGTAAAACTTGGATAACCCATCTCCCCCATGTGGATCAAGTTCTCCATCTACTCTCTCAACACCAACTTTTCCTTAAACAATCTAATTGTGCTTTTAGAGCCTCGTAGGTAGAGTAATTGGGTTATATTGTTAGTAAGGATGATGTATGGGTGGATCTTAAGAAAATTGAAACTATGTAGGATTGGCCTCACCCTAAAACTCTTAAGAGCTTGCATGGTTTTCTAGGTTTAATGGGCTATTATCACAAGTTTTTTTTCGGAATTATGGAAAAATTACAGCACCTCTCACTTCTCTCCTTAAAAGCAATGCTTTCACTTGGACTCCAGCAGTTGATCACTCCTTCTGTGCCTTGAAAGAGGCTATGTGCACCACTCCTGTCCCGACCCTTCTCGACTTCACAAAGACTTTTGTCTTGGAATGTGATGCTTCCGGGAAAGGAATTGGGGGAGTCCTCATGCAATATGGTCGACCCTTGGCCTTCGATAGAAAACAACTTTTGTAGAGACACTTGGGCCAATCAATATATGAAAAGGAAATGTTGGCTATCCTGCATGCCATGGATCTCTAGCATCCTTATCTCTTGGGACAATGCTTCCAAATTAAAATTGATTATCAAAGCATCAAGTATTTTATGGAACAACATATTTCATCCCCAGAGGAACAAAAATGAGTGACCAAGCTATTTGGATATGATTATGAGATCATTTACGAGAATGGAAAATAAAATGTGGTTGTTGACACTCTTTCTAGGAATTATGAAGAAGAAGTGTCCATTTTTCCCTCTCCTTCATTGTACCAGATTGGCTCTAATTTGTTCGCTACGAATGACTAGAAGACCCCAAACTTTATTTCCTAATATAACAATTGCAACACCATTATCTATCTTCTCTAGGGTACTCTCGACACAATGAAGAGATTTGCTACAAAGGTCTTATGCATTTAAGCAAATAATCACAACTTAAATCCACTGTGCTTTCTAAGCTTCATGCTTCACCCACAATTGGGCATTCAGGGTTTACCAAAACCTATGAAAGGGTTAAACGTTATTTTTTCTAGGAGTGTATGAAACATGATGTTTGCACCTTTGTGGCTGAATGTGATGTTTTTCAACACAACAAGGGAGAAGTAGTCAAAGCCCCATGTACACTCCAACCACTTTTTATTCCCCCTGCTATTTGGAGGGATATTTTTATGGATTTCATTTTTGGCTTACCTAAATCAGGAAATAAGTCAGTCATCATGGTGATAGTCGATCATTTGTGCAAATATGCTCATTTCTATGTTCTTCAACACCCATTCACCACATCCACTGTGACTCAAATTTTCATAGATAATATCTTCAAACTTCATGGCATGCCTCATTCTATTGTCTCTAATCGAGATCCAACTTCATGGATGATTTTAGGGGCTAAATTTCGCTCATGGGCTAATTTTCCATGGTTTTTCCAAAAACGAGATTCGCTATTTTAAAAATGATTCGCCCAAATTCTATAGGATAAAATTATTTTACCTTAAAAATCGCCAAAAATTTATAAAAACTATATAAAATCCTTAGAAATTTGAATATTTTTACAAAAATATCGCTAAACATTTATAGTTGGCATATGAAGGATTAGTACGATTCGCCATGGTTTCTACATTTTAAAATAAATTTCCATCCTTAAAATCATCCCTGTCCAACTTTCACCAGCAATTTTTGGAAATAATTATTTCAGCTCCAGGGAACCCAATCGCATCTCATCACCACCTATCATCCCTAGACTGATGGAAAAACTGAAGTTGTCTACAAGTATCTGGAAATATATTTGCGGTGTTTTTCATTCGACAAACAAAATCAGTGGGCTCAATGGTTACCCCTAGATGAATGGTGGTACAACACATCTTACCATACAACTACTCCCATGACTCCTTTTGAAGCGATCTACAAACAAAATCCATTGTCGGTTCTCTCATATATGCCAGGTGTCTCAAAGGTTTAGGAGGTTGAAAAAAATCTTACAGCTCGAGAGACCATTCACTGAACCCTCAAAGAAAATTTGGTCTTGGCTCAGAATCGCATAAAACAACAAGTAGATCAAGGTCGTTTTGAATGTCAATTTGTTAAAGGGGACAAGGTGTTTCTTCTTCTGCAATCTTATAAGAAGACTTCACTCAAAGCTGAAGACTGTCAGAAACTTGCTCCAAAACTTTATGGACCTTACACAATTCTCAAGTGGGTGGGGCCTGTGGTCTACAAGTAATATTAGATCAGCAAGACTGTCATCTCTGTCAGCGCACCATCAAGAAAGTGTTAGTTCAATGGAAAGATACAACTCCAGAAGATGCCACCTAGGAGCTGACCACTATTATGCAACAATTTCCTCATCTCAAGCCTCAAGGACAAGGATGTTCTTTAAGGGGTAGGGCATGTTAGGGACCTAAACTCGCTAACCCCTCATGTAGGTAGAATAATATATTTTCCATGTAATAAAGGAAGACATTAGTTAATAAGGCCTATTTAATAAATGTGAACAAGTCAATGTAAGAAGACCTAATAGATGCTTCCGCTTCTAGAAAGATCTTCCTCTAGAATGTTCTTTAGAAGATAGAATTAGTATAAATAAGAGTAGGAGGCAAGATAAATCTTTGTCTTGAGAATTATTGTAATCAAGTGTTTCTCTGTTGGAGGTTTTCCCCTAGAAGAGGAAAGTGAACATTGTTTTCTATCAATAAAGGTATCATTTTGGTTGTGGTTCTCTACATTTTGTTTTTCCGTTGGTGTTTTCTGCGGTATTTCTATTTTCTGCTTAATATAATAGATTTGGTACCTGGCATTCTTTCAGCTGGAGACCTTCAAATCCTTCTCCTTTGTAATCTTGTGCACTTTTGCAAGGGCAATAACATTTACCTTCACCATATGCCTCCTTTAACCTAACAATATTCCTCAAATTTTCCACTTTTGATATTGACATTGTTAACTATTACAACATCCAATTATTAAGCAATATGACTACAATATAAAAATACATTCAAAGAATTCCACAAATATAATATTCAAAATATGATTTCAAATTTTTTACCTAAAGAGAATATAAAAAATGTAGAGAAAGCTAAATTTGCACGGAAAAAAAATTGATGTTGAAAGTAGATAGAAAAATGTTGTCAGAGTTGTCAAAAGTATGAAAAAAATCTATTATAGACATGGAAAGAATAACATACTTGTCACCTTATATCTTTTGGTTTAAATAGATTTTATATGTACGTCAAAATTTCAATGGTAGTTTGACATAGTCAACTTTAACATGTTCAATTTTGTTGACTATGTCAATAGACTAACAACGTTCAAATGGACCATGGTCAATGTCATTGGCATCCCAATGTACCAATGTCAAAATTTTGACAATAAGAATGTATTGTCGAAATTATGATGAATGTCAGGGGAAGAAAGTTAAAAAACACTGTATTTTTCAATAATTTCTAAAAATTTATGACAACACAAACCATTTTTGCCATCATTGTCAAAAAGAAATGTTAGATTTCACACCCAAATGAAGTGGTGATTACTTTGAAATGATTACTTGTTGAAGGTTCTTTCATCATTGTTGGGAGTCATCAAAGAATTTGGGTGAAATGGTCCATCATCTCATTTCTTTGTCGCTCAAAGGATTATTGGAGAAACAACTTGATAAGATCTCCTACTCTGTTGTATTTCACCATGGGAGGCTCCTTGGTTCCTTGTGTCATTATTGAATATAAATTATTTTGTATCTCTTATTTATGTAAATGTATTAGGAGGTTGTGGCACAAAGTTGTTCGGACAGTCTTTTCATCTCTCAATAAAGTGAATAAACAATTCATTGTTTTCACATTTTTATATAGGCTATTCAATGATTGACTTTGTATCTTAACCACAAAAAAAGGATTGTTTTTAGTTTGAGATAAACTCAGCAATATAAAAGGTGATAACCTTTTTAACATTAATTTAGATACCAATGAACATGACTCAAAATTTAAAACCGAAAAGTTGAGAAACTTTTTAATGAAAATCACTCAAAACTTAGGAGAGGAAAATCTGCTTAAAAAAAATTAATAATCAGAACAAAAATGAATTAGTTGTTGAGATGGGTTGCCTATGCAATCAGCGTTGGTGACACCATATATGTATACCTTTCTTCTTCATATCTTTGTGCGAAGACCATTCCAAGTTTTGCAATACAATATGCAGGAAAGAATCGTCTTCGAGGTTCATTTATATATATATATCATGGTGATGGCAATCTCAAGCTTTTATAATGTCAATTGCTGCAACCCCGATTTCGTGTTTTTACCATCGTTACAAATTCAGTAACTGTAGACATTTTCTTACGTGTTTCTTCGTTTGCGATGTTCAATTCAGAGCTGCGCTCACCATCCATTACAGTACCAACATTGTAGTTAAGGAACAATCTCGATTAAACTCAAAACCATTGTGGAAATCACAATACAACAATCCCAATGGTAGATTACTGAAGCAGGCATTAACCCAACAGGAAAAATCGGCGGATTCAAACGTGTCTTCTCTTCTGTATTTGTGTACAGATATCAAAGCTCTGAAACAGATTCATGCCCACATGTTCAGAACTGGACTTGAGCAAACGATTTCACTAAACACCAAGCTTGTGAATATGTATGCCATGAATGGCGATACGGAAGAAGCACTCCTAGTCTTTGACAGAATATGCGATCCTGATCTTTTGTTATGGAATGCCATAATCAGAGGGTGTGCTAAAAACGGATCCCCGAAAGAAGCCATTTCACTGTATTATGAAATGCAGCAGAGAGGTATGCAACCGGATAATTTTACTTTTCCCTTTGTACTTAAGGCATGTGCATCCCTTTCAGTTCTGCGAGAGGGAAAAGAAATCCATGATAATGTGGTCAAAATTGGGCTTGAATCCGATGTTTTTGTGGTTACTGCACTTATAGATATGTATGCAAAATGTGGTAGTATAGAGGTTGCGCGAGATTTGTTTGACAAAATGCCTGAAAGAAATGTGGTCTCTTGGAATGCAATAGTTGCTGGATATGCCCAGTATGGCTATGTCAATGAGGCAATCTGCCTTTTTAATCGAATGCAATTAGAAGACGTGGAACCAGATGCAATAACCACAGTAAGCGTGCTCCTGGCATGTTCGCAGTCGGCATCTCTGCAACAAGGTATGTCAATCCATGGGTACCTAGTTAAGTGTGGATTGGAATCGGATGTTTTTGTCGGGAATTCTTTGATGGACATGTATGCTAAATGTGGGTGTCTGGATATTGCATCCCAACTGTTTAACAAAATGTCTAAAAGAGAGGTGGTTTCGTGGAATGCAATGATTGTTGGATACGCCCAAAATGGACATGCCCGCGAGGCTTTGGCTCTCTTTAGTCAAATGCAACTAGTGGGTTTGATACCTACTTCAGTTACCATGGCCAGTGCGCTTCAAGCATGTGCAGATTTAGGATTTTTGAAACAAGGTATGTGTATCCATGCATATGTGCTTCAATGTGGGCTCGAGTCTGATGTTTCTGTGGGGAATTCTCTTGTGGCTATGTATGCTAAGTGTGGGAGAGCGAAATTTGCATGCGAAATATTTGATGACATGCCTAACAGAAACGTGGTCTCATGGAGTGCCATGATTGCTGGCTATGTCCAGAGTGGACATCCAACTGAGGCTTTGGCTCTGTTTCGGCAAATGCAGCTCGCAAATGTGAAACCGAATTCAGTTACCATGGTGAGTGTGGTTCCTGCATATTCTTGTTTGGCAGCTTTGCGACAAGGTAAGTGCATTCATGGTTACATAATAAAAACTGGATTTGAATCAGATGTGGCTGTGGGAACTGCCCTCATAGACATGTATGCTAAATGTGGTAGTCTACAGATTGCACGCCAGCAGTTTGACCAAATGCCTAAAAGGAATGTCATCTCATGGAGTGCAATGATTGCTGGATACGGAATGCATGGCCACGGCGAGGAAGCCCTTGCACTTTTTGCCCAAATGAAGGAAACAGGCATGAACCCAAACCACATCACCTTTGTTTGTATTTTATCTGCTTGTAGTCATGCAGGCTTGTTGGATAAGGGGCGACAATTTTTCATGTCTATGATTCAAGATTACAGCATTACACCCAGAATGGAACATTATGCATGCATGGTGGACCTCCTTGGTCGTGCTGGTCGTCTCAATGAGGCACAAGATTTTATTGAAAAAATGCCATTAGACCCTGGTGCTACTGTGTGGGGAGCCTTATTGGGGGCCTGCAGAGTTCACTGTGATATTGAGCTAGGCAAATGTGCAGCAGAGTACCTTTTTTATTTGGAACCTGACAAAGCTGGAAGTTATGTACTACTGTCTAATATCTATGCTGCATCTGGAAGATGGGATGAGGGAGCAAAGGTTAGAGCAAAGATGAAAGGAAAGGGGGTGGAAAAGCCACCAGGATGCAGCTTGATAGAGGTAAATAATAAGGTTTATGCATTCCTTGCACGAGACCGTTCACACCATGAATCTCTGAAAGTTTACTCAACATTGGAGTCCTTGTTGGGGCATTCAAAGGAGGAAGGGTATGTGCCTACTACAAACTTTGTGCTGCATGATGTGGAGGAATAGGGGAAGGAATGCATAGTCTGCACTTAGAACAAGATGCTGGTCATTACTTGATTTGTATGGAAAGGAAAGATGACTCAGTAGCAGATTCAGTCAGCTGAAAGCATCTCTTGGTAGCCCCAGCAGCTACAGATTCAGCATCTGAAGAAGCAATCGTTATGAGCTTCCATTTATGAGTGTTATACATCAAGCCAAGTAACAGTTGAAAATCATAATGTGCTCATCAACACTGTCTGTAAACCCATGTACAGATACCAAAACTCTGCTTAATGCCACATTACCAGTTCATGTCAATGATCATTCTGTGGAAATCGTCTGGTTCAAGAACTCTATCCATCATTTTTATTGATGATCACACCCACAACATTTGTGGATACTTACTAGTAAAGATTATTACAACAGGCAACAGTTATTTACTGGCATGACTGCAAGCATGTGCTTCCTTCTTACCTTTTGGCTTACAGATAATACCAAGTATTTTGGTTTCCAGTACACTGTAATGTTTGGGTATCCAGTCTGTAGACATCCTGTAGCATGAAATTGGCAGTGGTCTAAGAGAAATGGGATGTGAGAGGAGAGTTCTTCATGAGGAAACTCGGATAGTGTGGGCAGATCATTGGTCTAATGACATGGGTTCTGCTCACTCTACTCTGTGGTGTTGGAGATTCCCCTTGTACCCTTTTGGCAGAGACAAACCCTGATCTACATCATGGTTTGTGGAGAGCTCTGTATTTGGCAAGTTCTTGTTTCCAAAGGAAGCATTCTTCAGCCACATTAAGCCATGCATGGGAGGTTTTGTTTTAGTTGTCTCTTCATATCTTGCAGACTCTGATTGCATAGAAGACAATTAAAGTTGTGGCTGTATGTCTCTATTAAATGGTGTTTTATTATTGTTATTGATCTGTAAACTGCTGTGGATATTCCATTGAAACAGTTGGTCCCAACAGATATTACAATATTCTGAAATATTTTATTATGTAGTTTATTACCTCAAATCTCAGATTTAATATTACTAGCTTAGTGCTCAAAATTATGGAAATAACTGAAACATAAATGAAAGAAACAAGCAAATAAACACACCATCCACACAAATGAACACAAGATGTGACTTGGAAAACTCAATGTGGGAGAAAACCTAGTTAGAAGGTGAGGCCTATGCTCTGCTCTGTTCTCTTTTTCTTAGTTATGACATGCAAGTACAAAAAAAGGGGCACTCATTATGGAATTGCCATGGACACTATGTCTTGAATGAATGCTACAAATTCTTCTACCTCCTTTGTTATGCTTCATTATCTCACTCCTAGATGCTCTGCTCAACTTTGGAACAATAACAATACTAAAAGAATGGAACCCCTTCCTTTCCTAGCGGCCCAATATTTAACATAGCAAGATCGTCATTTAGGGTTGGGGCTTTTGTATGTCTCAACCTTTAATTAGTGTTAAGGTTTTGGACCCTCTAAAATCTTCTTGAAAGTTCACACATGACTAGCCCCACATGTGTGAATAATGGGGGTTGGCATGAAATCTACTCGGCACCATGGTGTTCAACATGGTAGGTCAACTTGAGGGAGGCATAACTTCCACATATGAACTCCAATTGAGGTGG
>JASDQU010014142.1:239872-250415 GCA_032191745.1 Picea mariana
TCTAATTTAGTTTGATTTCTTTTATTTAGTTAGTTAGTTTGTTTTAGTGTGTTTTATTAGTTTCTAGTTTCCTTAGTTTAGATCATTTAACTTAGATCAACTTTCTCTTTGGTTCCCTTAGGAAACCTCAGAGCGGCCAACGGAGCCGTTAAACTCGTCAGGGTGGTCCATACCAAACGGCTTGGGTTATTTAGACAACCCCGGACCGGTTCCGCTCTCCCAGTTGACGGACAATCAATTTCGCCCGTCAACAAACACCTTCTTGGCCGATAATATTCACGAACAATTCATGAATTTCGGCACAGAGGGCATGTTCAGATATTCTTCCATACTAGTGTACATGTTCGTTTATTTTCAAGCCAACCGATTAAGTTTCTCCATGCAGAAGATGGATGCAGACGGAAGGCCCCAACCATCACAGCATGGAATTCTCTTCTGAAGCACAACTCCATAGAGTATAGCTTCAAGGTTTTCATTGATCTATTTTATCACCCGGTGGTAAGGATGCTGAGCAACAAGCCTGAGCCACGAATAAATGAAGAGGTCCAGAGAATTCTACATCTCGCAGACAATGTAAAGATAGGATACTAGCTCCTGTATCAGAATCACACTGAGATCAGAGTTTATGGGTGCGAATTGGCACCCTACAAGCTGCCAAAATATGTACCGGTAAGAATTTTTTCATTAGAATATATTAGGCAAATAATGAATTCAGATGACATTCATTTTGTTTCCCTGAAGAAGAAGCAACAATTGAGAATTAAGGGGCAGATTGGTTCTTTCATCTGCAATAGTCGAAGCGCAGGAGAAGAAGCGGATAGAATGTTGAAGGAGATGAAATTCTTTATGAGTTTCACCTAGCACTATGATCCATGCGGGATCATTTCAGAAATGAGGGTAAAAAATAAGAATGTCCCATATGCTCATGAGTGCAAGCCAGAGATCGAGAAATTTGAAAATCAGACGGTATGGGTCCCGGACACTTTGATGGACGTGGAACAACAAGTTGAAGTGGAACAACAGCTGCCCTCGACGAGTGTTCCACCCACTACCACACCTCAGCCCCGACAAGAGTCGTCTCCTCCTGTAACAAAGGTGTCATCAGAGGAGTCCCAGATGCAGACCAAGAGGCCAAAGACAGTTTCAACGCCTGGCGCGACAGTAGAACAAGAAGTCCCACCTACCACAGTAGCTACAACAAGGGTCAAGCTGGTCATTCTACTTTTTGGATCGAGCCAGCATAAGGCAATTACCACAGAAATACTGAAGAAACCCACAGATTATCCCCTGGATACTCAGTCAAGCAAGACTGTGCCCAAGTTGGGAATTTTCGAAAAGTATGAATTGATCAAGAAAAAGAACCAAACCCTCACTAGTAGTACTTACGCCCAGTTCTAAAAGCAGTCATCCATGACACAACACAGGCTGCTGTCAGCATTTGACATAGATAAAGGTAGAATGCACATGGAATACCTCCAAGCACAGGTACCGGATCCCAAGGTTATTTCAGGCTACAAGAGGGCCACTTTCGAATTCCAAGCGAAAGATGTGCACCCAGCAGATCAGATGGATCTGCATAAACAAACAGGGGAGATGTTTTTTCACACATTGGCACATGCTTCATCTTCTGCAAAAAAAATCCAGGTGTCATTGAACAATGCTCAGATGCATCTTAAGCTAGAAAAGATATCATCTTTTGCTAAGGACAACAAAATTAAGACCTTGGAGGAGCTGGTTTTAAAGATCGGCTACGACCCTTCAAATGTGAAAGATGCAGAAGAGATGATAAAAAATAAAAATGCTGACATCGCATCCTTAAGAAAATAGCTGAAGCTCCCGCCCACAGAGGACTCTCAGGCGAAGGAGATAGCAGAGAAAGAAGGTGAGAAGGATGAGATGCTAAAGTTGCTCATGGAGCAGAATGCTCAGCTCAAGGAAATGGAAGCTGAGATGGAAAAATTATTGAAAGAGAAAGAACAGATGAAACCAATGGAAGTCATTCCATTGAGTTCTATTCCTCTCTCAGGAGCAAGCACAACAACAGTGACAGTAATCCCCTCTGCAACACCAGTGTCACTACCAGAAGGAACAACAGACCTTTCCAAGTCCATGGAGAAAATGAACCTGCAAGAGACAGATATCAGCAGGTTTAAGAAAGAAGTGGAGAACCTCCAAGAGATCAAAACTTCCTTTCAGACAAGCCTATCCAAAGAAAAGCAGGTAACAGAGCATCTCAGGAAAGAGCTACAGCAGCTTCAAAAGCAAACAGTGACAGGGAAGACTTTGACTAAGATCAAAGAGATTGTATGGACAGACATTACCAAGTCCATCAATGAAATTTGGCCAATGATTCAAATCATGTTCGAACAAAATGAGTTGCTCCAGAAGAGAAAACAGGCCGTTGAGAAAATCAGAGTGGAGTTGGGAGACATGCCAGCACAAGCAAATGAGATCATCAGGTTCCTGAATTCCAAGACCAGAGAGGAACTTGAAGAATTAAAAATCGAGGACAGAACAGAGACTATACTTGAGGTAAAAAGGGTTTTAACCAAGAGAAGTCTAATGCTTCAGCTTGAGGAAAAGATTCAAGTCATGGATCAAGGAGTACAAAAGTTTTTAAATAAGATAGATGTTCTCCAAAGGAAAGGCCTACCTGGTCTGAAGGTCATTAATGACAAACTAATGACACTCCCTGATTACAAGAAGAGGTTGACTGAAGTGTCTAAGGACAGTTCCAAGTTTGCAGGGATACAAGGGAGCATCACAGGCAAAACATTCATGGATGCCTTGCAGTTGGATATTAGTATCCAACACAAGATTAAACATATATTCATCATTAAGCCTAAATTTGCTAAGTATACAGACATGGATGAAGTGTATCGGAGATTACTTAAAGTCACAGTGCCAAGTCATCTCAGATGGGAAGAACTTTGTGATCTACTAGATTAGAAGATGAGCTGTCACTATCCAGTCACCTGTCCAGTCAGAAGAGGTTGCGAAAGCACCTTGCCAATGGCCTACCCCAGAAATACCTCATGCAGTTGTACTGAGTCATCAAACAATTTTTTATTAGTTAAAGTAGTTAGACTAAAAATAGAATGAGCACGTCCTGATCAATTATGACAAGAATGTTTGTAATTTGAATTATAAATACTTCAACTCTTGAAGTATTGAGGGTTGTTGATTCTCACACCCTATCGCTATCAAATTGTACTATTTTTGAAGAGATCTGCCATTAATAAAGAAGAGGCACTTTTACAGGATTCTTGCGTATGTTCATTGGTGATGTTGATCTTCTAAGTTGAATGTTTTCCTTTCTCTGTTACCATTTTGTTTTCTGGAACTAATCTTTGAGAGTAAAGTAATGTTGCAGGATTTATCTTTGATACCCTGTTTCCGATTCTAAAGATTTTAGTGTTTATCCTCTGATATATTCGATTAAGAAATTCTTAACTGCTTGTTAGTTGAAGTTATCTTTCTTGTATTTTCTTCTATCCATCATTTAAATTACTAAAAGATCCAGTGAATATATTATCTCGCCCTGTGAAAGTCTTCTTTGGCGTTTCTGGTTGTTTCTCTTACTTAATTAAATACAGACCCCATAGCCCAATGGAGGTGTAGACTGTCTCGACCAATTCAAAACACTTTTACAACAAACCTACCTGTTTTTATACCTAGCCTAACATCTGAAATTAAAAACAAAGCTAAATCATATAGAGAGATCCCTCTCTGAAGTTGGAAGGGATAGATCCCAGCTTTAAAAGTGGTTGGATAAAGTTACCTTTGTAAATTTCTTCTTTTTCAACCTGTAGGGAATTTACCAAGTGCTAACATAATGGCGACTCCACTGGGGAACGAACTAAAAAATTGACATTTTCATGTTTTCTTTCCCCTAAAAGAATGTTTAATTCTGTGAAGAAAGTAGTGTTAGAGGTTGATCAAACTTTGTATATATTATTTTCATACTCACGAAATTAAAAAATATCTATATAAAAATCAAAAAATAGTTCTGGCTTCCAAAAAAGTTCACACTCGATCTCATCCCGACCCAGAACTTGTGATAGTGATAGATAACCCCAAACATTTACTCAGGTGAAAGGTCTCGGCTGCCGTATCAGGAAGTCATACTTCCCTACATAAGTCACCTTCCTTTTTAGGAAAATCCATTACCTCTCAAAACCTTGATCTTGATACCTTTCCACCTCAAAGTCTGGTTAGAACACGGTCTGATAGTTTTGTGTCTGGACTCGTTTTTGATCCAACTGTGCTGCAACCCCGAACCCCAGAAGTTTTGTCTCCCTCAACTAAATTACAAATCACTACCTCAGTGTCGTACAATCCCTCCTCACCTTCATCTTCAGTCGCTACATCGCCTACCATCCAGGTTACTCTTCAACCTCCTCCACCCATCATGGCAGCTCGATATGCTCCGTTGGTGTTGGTTGCACTGTTACATGCCATGCCCCAAGATTACCAAACAAGACTTCCACAGTTTGATGCGACCGGACCGTTAAACGCCCAACAACATGTAGACAAAATGAATGATTACTTTGACTTAAAAGAAGTTGATGAGGCAGACGTGCAACTGCGATTGTTTTCCCAGAGTCTGACGGGAGACGTCAAGAAATGGTTCAAAGCTTTACCCGCCGCCTCAGTTCCTGACCTTGTTGCATTCCAAAGAAGTTTTCTTGACAGATGGGAGGTAAAGAAAAACCCTCTCCAGATACTGTCAGAATACAAGAATATAAAAAGAAACCAAGGTGAGACAGTACAGGATTATGGCACCCGCTTTAACAACCTGTATAATGCAATTCCCACTGAAATCAAACCTCCCCAAGGCCTGGCATTGATTAAATTCCCTGATGGATTTGATGCGGACATTTCATATCAATTAAGAGAGAGAAATTCCGCTACCCTAGAGGGCATGCAGAAGAGTGCTATTAGTGTGGAGGCCAATCTGTTGGCGAAAAGGGCCCGTCAGAGGTCAGAAAGGAAAGTTACGATCAAAGAAGAGCCTTCCACGTCTACCACTGATTACAAGCTGGATTCTTTGGCCAGAACGGTGGAATTAATGATGGAAAGGATGAATCTATCTGACAAAAACCCTCCAAGGGACAACGCACCTGCTCCTCATATTCGGAACCCCAATTTCAGGAGAAACCCTCCTCAGATCAGACAGAGAGATCCTATAGAAAGAGAGCAGAGAGGCCCAGATCAACCAATCAAACCTCCTCTATAGGAAAACTATGCTTATGAAGGGGGAGAGGTGATTGAAGAATTGGAGGACACTCACATTAACCTTATGGGCATTCATGAAAATGAGGCCATTTTCCTTACTCGAGAAGAGCATGAACTTTTTCTGCTAAATCAAACAAAGGTAAGTGAGGAAACCGAAGATGAGGAACAATAGGCCTTTGAGAATGCTATTCTGGAGGTACACATGCAGTATAATCTGTGCAGCAGAAAGACAGAAGGGGGTTCAAAGACAGAAGGGGCCTCATCCAAGAAGATGACCAAAACACAGAAGACAGTCGAATCCAAGAAAGCCCCTGAACCTTCTACTGAAAAGACTCCTGATAAGGTTCCTGAAAAGAATAAAGCCGACCCTCCGTTGAAGAAAAACATCACCATCCTAAAAAGACCATCACAACCTGATGCTTCACATGTTAACCCACCAAGTACTTCTGAGCTGAAGAACCTGGTAGACAAATCATAATTGATGATCCAAGGCAGAGCTCTTACACCCTTTAGCCTTGAAGGGGAATTGGCAAAAATAAAAATTCCCATCCCACTTACAGAGTTGATGAACCGAGACGGGTATTGTTCACAGGTAATAAAAGCACTAGCCATTGAACCTGACATAGGCACCAAGGCCTTGACTATTGTATCAATGACTCATTCAGACACTGTGAACCTTACTGATGATCATCCCAAACTTCTCTTCAGACCTGAAGTAGATGGTCGAGACGATACTGGTGATGTAGCTCCCTTTTACATCAATTTAAACATACATGACTTAATATTACATAACGCTATGCTGGACTCAGGTGCCTCACATAACTTGATGCCTAAAGCAGTAATGGAAAAACTGGGACTGGAGCTCACCAGACCATACAAGGATTTACACTCATTTGACTCCAGCAAAGTCAAATGTATTGGTTTAATCAAAGACCTATGCATCACCCTGGTTCAAATCCCTTGAAAAAGCATGGTAATGGATGTAGTGGTTGCAGACATCCCGCCTAAGTATGGAATGTTGCTCTCCAGGTCTTGGCGAGCTAAGTTGAAAGGAACCCTACAGCTGGATATGTCTTACGCCACTATCCCAGTGTTTGGGCAGTAGAGGAGGTTATATAGAGAAACGTTGATGAAGTACATGGTCAGTAGTCAAGAAAAGCCCCTTAATTATCCCCTTTACTCCGCACATTTCGATTTAGATTCGTTCATCTTGTATAATGATGGTGATACGGAAGAACAAGATACTCAGCTGATGGAAGAAGTATCTAGTTAAGATGAAGGTCCAAAAATCGGTGAAGTAGCAAAGATGAAAAACGAAATCACTGAAGAATTCCCCGACGATTTATGGAGCATGGATTTTGATGGAGCTGTGAGTAAAGAAGGAGCAGGAGCTGGGGTCTGGCTGCATAATCATCGAGACAGGTATTCAGAAAATCATTCCTACAAGTTAAATTTCCAGTGTACCAACAATGTTGCCGAGTATGAAGTGTTAATGCTCGGTCTGAAGCTGTTGAAAAATGTTGGTGCTAAGTAGATAATGGTAAGGGGTGACTCTGAATTAATAATAAAGAAAATTAAAGGTGAGTATGTTGCTAAACACCCGCGCCTTAGAGCCTACAGGAATGTTGTTCTTGATGCTTTGAAGTGTTTTAATGAGGTTGACTTGCAGGTAATGCCGAGAGGACAGAATATTCTGGCCAACGGATTGGCTACATCAGCAGCCTCCTACAAGATTCCTTTTTGCCAAACTCGCCCATATACTGTGGAGGTGAAATGTAGACCGACGGTTCTCGATAATATCAGGTACTGGCATGTGTTTGGAAATGATGATCAGATAGAGGATTTTCTGCAATGCAAGAATGATTTTGAATGTACAAATATAGATTTAGAAAATGAARACGAGAATGTAAATAGTTCTGAATTTGAAATAGATAGTGTGAATACTGTAGATACAGTAGATACAATAGATTCAGGAGATTTAGGGGATGACGAAATGGATGCCGATGTTTTACAATTGAGAAGCAATGTTTTACACAGAGGTCTCGTCCCTTTAGAAGATCTGTTTGACAGTAACGATGTAGCTAAGAAACCCAAAATAGAAGCCCATGGACAAGAGGTAGAGGACTGCAATATAGGAACTGAGGAAAAACCTAGGATGGTCAAACTTTCCAAATCAATACCCCCAGAACAAAAGCTTAAATACATTGAGTTATTCAAAGAATATTCGGACGTTTTTTCCTGGGGCTATGAAGATTTGAAATCCTATGATACCAGCATCATACAACACGGAATTCCCATAAAGGAAGACCAAAAACAATTTAGACAAAAACTTCAGAGGATAAATCCCAAGTTTCTCCCTCTAATAGAAAAAGAAATCAAGAAGATGTATGATGCCAAGATCATAGTCCCGCTACGTTTCTCTATGTGGGTTTCTAATTTAGTCCCTACACGGAAGAAGACTGGGGAAATCAGACTCTGTATTGATTTCCAAAATCTGAACAAAGTATCCCTGAAAGATAATTACCCATTACCAAAAATGGACCACCTCCTGCAAAGAGTGGTCGGGTCCAGTAGGATATCTCTGCTAGATGGTTTCTCAGGTTACAACTAGGTCCTAGTTCACCTGGACGATCAAGATAAAACTTCTTTTACCACACCATGGGGCACTTTCATGTACGTGAAGATGCCTTTCGGTCTGATGAATGTAGGAGCCATGTTTTAGAGGGCCATGGATATCGCCTTTGTGAAAGAATTTGGTAAGTTTATTTTCGTTTACTTAGATGATGTGACTGTGTTTTCCAAATCTGATGATGAACACCTACGACACCTTAGACAAGTCTTCAAGAAATGTAGAAGGTTTGGGATTTCATTAAATCCTAAGAAGTGTCTCTTTGGGTTAGAAGAAGGTAAACTGCTGGGACACATCATCTCTAAAGATGGAAGCATAATTGACCCTAGCAGAATAGAGGCCATACTAAAAGTAGAACACCCAAGAAACCTCAAAGAACTACAGTCTTTTATCAGACAAATTAACTTTCTACGAAGATTCATTCCCAATCTGGCCGAACTCCTCCGAAACATTACAAACATGCTTAAAAATGACACAAAAATAAAATGGGACTCTAAGTCTAGACAATCCTTCAAACAAGTCAAACGAGCACTCATAGAGGCCCCAATTCTGATCAGTCCTGATTTCACTAAAGATTTTTATCTTTTTTCTTTCGCCTCCGAACATACTATAGCAGCAGTATTACTGCAGAAGAACAGTGAAGGGTACAAACATCCCATAGCTTTCTTCAACAAAGCTTTAAGAGATGCTGCCCTGAACTACAATATCATGGAGAAGCAAGCTTTTGCTTTGGTAAAAGCCATAAAGGATTTCAGGGTCTACATTCTCCATTCACACACCATAGCTTATGTTCCAAATGTGGTAGCAAAGGATATCTTGACACAGGACAACTCTGATAGAAGAAGGGGAAAATGGATTGCAGTCATTTTAGAATACGATATAGAAATTAAGCCCACAAAATTAATCAAAGGCCAAGGCCTTGCCAAATTAATGGTTGAATCTAACTTCCAAGCTCTTGACATTAATTTTCTAGATGTGGCGGATGAACAGGGCGAGATGGCGACTCCAAACGTTAGAGAGGTATTTATAAACTCTCCATGGTATGCAGACCTTATCTTTGTCTTACAAAATTTAGAAGCTCCCCCTGGTTTAACTAAAACTAAAGCTAGATTTTTAAAGTTGAAAGCTTTGAAATTCTGTGTTCTGGAAGGAAATTTGTATTGGAAAGATCCTGCAGGCATTGTTTTAAATTGTTTACTGAAAGATGAAGCTGATAAAGTGTTGCAGGAGTTTCATGCAGGAGAATGTGGTGGCCATTTAAACTGGAAGGTCACAGCCAACAAAATACTCAGAGATGGATTTTATTGGCCCACCCTGTTCGCAGATGTGCATCAGAAGGTAACAACATGCCACCAGTGTTAAATGTTTGAAGGCAAAAGGAAGCTCCTTCCTCTACCTTTGAAACCAATCTCAGTTGAGGCCCCTTTCCAACAATGGGGACTCGATTTCATTGGAGAGATACACCCACCTTATTTAGGCCAACACTGGTGGATTCTTACTGCCACCGATTATTTCACCAAGTGGATCAAGGCCATACCGAGCAGGCAAGCCACTGACTCAGTAATTATAAAATTCCTTGAAAACAATATTTTATCTCGTTTTGGTTGTCCTAGAAAGATTATCACTGACAATGTAGCTGCCTTTCGATCAAAGAAACTCATAGATTTCTACAACTGATATCACATCGGTTTGGGGCATTCCACAACCTACTACCCTCAGGGGAATGGGTTGGCAGAGTCTTCAAACAAAACTTTGGTAAATATCATCAAGAAAACATTGCAGGAAAACAAAAAATCATGGCACGATAAGTTGGTATTTGCTTTATGGGCAGATAGGCTGACCACCAAAAGGTCAATTGGTATGTCACCTTACCAGGTGGTCTATGGTACAGAGGCAATTTTCCCTACTTCTCTGGGAGTCCCTATTATGAAATTACTTCAAGAGGTACAAGCTGAGCCAAACGATTCACAGAGAAGAATCAACCAGATGATCCATTTGCAACAGACTAGAGAAGAAGTGTTCAACAAAACACAGGTCGTCCAAGAAAAAATAAAGAAAATCTTCGACAAACGAACCAAGGAGCATGATTTCAAGCTGGGAGATCTGGTGTTGAGGTGGGATTCCAGAAATGAGGACAAGGGAAAGCATGGGAAATTTGACCATATGTGGACAGGGCCCTATATGATCCAAGCTTTCAGAGGAAACAATGCCTTTTTGTTAAACAATGCTGATGGGTCAGATCTGCCAGGAGCACCAGTGAATGGTAGGATGCTGAAACATTATGTACCACCTCAGTAGAAGATTTGAGTTTTCCACTCTCCACTGTACATACCATTTTAATTTTCATTTATTACTTGCATTTTTCTGAGCGTGGAACATTAGTCAGTTGGTTGAAGCCCGAAGAGAAGGCCCTAAGTTGCTGATCATTGTTTCTCCATTTTTGAGAATAAAACCAATGAAGGCTACTAGATAGATTTGTTCAGAATGATAGGAACCAGGATTCTTGGCACTTAACAGGGAAAGTACCATCCCCAGGTGGAGCCGGTGTTATCACCCCATAAATTATGGGAATCAATTGATGACTTGGATATTATCTGTATCTAGTGATTTTGTTGACAAATGATGTTTCATTCTTAAAATAATTTGTAGAAAGAAAAGAAAAAGAAAAGAAAAGTA
>JASDQU010014143.1:11626-25579 GCA_032191745.1 Picea mariana
TTTTTCCCTTTTCCTTTGTTCACTACATGCCCAATGGTTGAGATTATTGGTTGTCATTGACCCACAGGGGGTACCTATCCCACAATTGAAGCCATTTTTTGACATGTATATAACCTACTCTTATCTTTTAATTCTTTTCTTTACTTAGAAAAAATTGTATTTCATAGAAGGTTCACAAATATCTTTATCAAAAGTTCTTTGTCATACAAATTACACTTATGTTTCTCTACCACCTACATATTGCTCAATGCCTTAGTCGCTTTTTCAAGTTTCTTTTTATAACAATGGGTTCATGGGTTAGAGGACTCGTGGGTGTGGCCCTTTTGATTTTTCATAAGTTTGTTTTCTCTATCGTTACTAAAATCGGCCTTGTCTTCAGTTGTCTACATTTTTCTCTATACTTAGTTTTTTCTTGATAAATTATGTCACGGCGGGTTCAAAGATCTTCAAGTTTTGTAATTATCCACTATGTGCAAGTCCAACCAACCGATCATAACACTTAGTCTTTTTCTCCACTCTCATCATTAAATAGTACTTAGCCAATTTTCGAGTCATGATAGGTTCAAATGTTGGCGAACTCATGGGTTGGTATTTCCTCTTTCTTCTATGTCTTCTTCCCCACCGTAATATATGTGTTTCATTTTTTACTTATACCAAGAATCATTAAATGCTAAATCCTATGGAATATAGCTACTAATTAATTTTGAAAAGGTTGTTAGCAATAGTATATTCCTCTAGGTAATTTCCATTTAATTCATGGTAACTACTTCATTGAAAAGGTTTTTAAGTTATACTACCAAGAAAATATTTATTTTGAAATCAACACCCAAAAGAGCCTTACGAGAGTCTTCCAGCTTCACCAAAATGGCTATCAGAAAACATCATTTCTATGGACACACTTTGAACTTGTTCGACCGAGAAGACCAGAACTTTCATTGGTCAAGTTCTTATTGGTATTACTTGTCACTTCCTCTACCAAAGAAAAATGAAAATAGAATTTGGACATTGGGTATTACTCTAGATGGATGTGTCCCTGAATTTTTTGACTATACAAAATTAATCTCATGATATGCTGACAAATTCATCCAAAGACGAAGGGTAACTCAACTCTAGAGTGATTCCCCTATTTATTTAGCACCATCGGTTTTTGGGAAATTGTTGAAACTTGTAGATCCGACCATTACTTTCAAAGGAGATGAATCAAGGAAATTTCTAAAAGAAAAGAATAATGTATTGGAGCTCTTATAGCAATATCTAGAATATCCTAGAACAATGCCAGAAGACATATCAAAAATTCATGTCAGTTCATTAAAGAATCCCTATCGAGGGTTAGCATGGATTTTCACCAGAATTACAGGTCGAGAATCCACGAAAACCATCCCTCCATTGTCCCTTTATATCTTATATTTTACAATTCATGAAGACGCATTTTTTTATTGGGGAAAAAATATTTCTTTAGAAATCTCTACACAATTGTCAAATTTCAAAATCAAAATGAAATTCTATATAGCTTCTTACTTGATATTTATTATTACTTACTACCATGTCTTCAATTGTTTGAGTATCGACAAAAGGGTAAACTGTAAAATTGATCTAGTGACTATATGGTTCCAAGGTTTATGGAGACAAAAGTTTAATTATTGTTTTTATGAAGTATATAATGAATTTGTTTATTTTTTCAAAAAAATTGTTTTTGCAGAGAATACTTCCAAAATGCAATGAAAAGAATCAATTTTCCTAGACCAAAAAGGGATTGTAGAGATGAAGGATAATTACAATATTGTGAGAATTTACCCTCTCCTGAAAGACCCCTTTTTCTACCTTATTGTGTTCTAGATAGATTATTTTCTATTGAGGTTGCAAGACAATACAAGTTTTGGGTCCATTTCTTCCATGGGAAAAGAAAGAAGCAGTTTAGTCCACTACTATGGAGAATTGGGGAAATATTGTTGAGAGGAATCTCTAAAATTGATGAATTTGCAAATGAGCTTGATCAATATAATTTGAAATTTGTATAGGAAATGAAGGGATTTGACCCAAAACATATCTTTGTTGATCACATGACATCATTTGGTTTTAGTAATGCACTTACTAATACATTCATTTTTGGAGAAGAAGAAGGTGGTAGTCATGATCCTCTGGCACAATTTGTTGAGAAAATAACAGATGATATTGAATCCATTGTGAGGAAAATAGATTGATACAAACAGAAGGAAAACATATCAAATGAAAAGGGTTCTCAATATCCCATTGTCTCATCCCCGAGGTGTAGGACATTCGGTGATGGAGTTTGTTGTTAAGCCACTCTGTGTTGAAAAGTCACCGGTTCGAAACCTGCGGGGACAAAATATCCAACCATGTTAAGGGTTGGTGTGGCTCAGGCCGGGTGCGATCCCCGGGTGATTTTTATGGCTTAGATGCCCCTGAGTCGTGGTTTCTCAAGCCACAAGTTAATCTCGATGCCAACAAGTTCGGCCACATTAACAAACAAAAAAATATATATCCCATTGTCTCACAAAATAATGGCCCACCCAAAAATAATTTTCAATCAGCAACATACAACAGAAAAAGTCTTCAACAAATATTTCAGGTGATGGAGGTGTCAAAACCCTCCACAGGGAAAATCGGAAAAACCACATAAACTTCAAGTGAAAAGAAAAAGGACTAATTATCAATAGGAATTTGAAGAACACGTACCTGAAATTGAAACTTCTCTAGAAGATATGGACTTGGAAGTTGATATTGAGAATATCCAATTTCTCGATGATGACCAAAGATTGCAAAAAAATTAATAGCTTGCAGTTGATCTTGCCATTCAGGAAGAAGTGTTTTCATAAGAAGAATCCATTTCTATACAAAATGATTCATTTGATATAACTTCCATAAAATTGACTCTTGAAAGATCTTGTTCAAAAAAAAGGGGGGAAATCTCATGTTAAATTTGACCTCAATAATTTTCCTGCATCTAGAATTGCTAAGTTTAATAAAGATACAGGGGATGCTCTGGATATTTCGATAGATGATATGGAAGCTAAGAATTCCTGATTTACAGAAAGAATTAAGTAATTAGATTCTACTCTAATTCCACATCCGATACTCGCTACTCAAGTTTCAACGATCCAACCTGGATAGAGCTCCAACAAAACCCCAAAATTGAGTCTAAGGATAAAAGGGGCATCAAGTTTACTTTCTGCAACCAGTAACTATGTTGAAGAAAATATCAAGAAAAGAATGTCTCTTCTTTTAGAGACTTGGGATTTAGCAAATAAATTTGTCTCTGTTGGTTCCAGAATCCAAAATACAAGGGAATGTTTACAAGATTACATAACAAATGATGAAGAATTTTATAAGAATGCAATCTCTACATTTGTTATAAAACATTTCRGCATGAATGAATACCAAATAAAACAATAATATCTTCCCTCTTCGATTTGTGTCAAGAGTTTAAAGGCATGTTGGATAAAAAGGATCAATATATTAATAGAATTATTAGGTGATTTGAATGCTTTAAGTAGAAAAAAGACTGAAGGCTATTCTAAATTGATGAGGTTAGACCTTACAAGAACTACTATTGAAGTACAAGATCCAAAGTTGATTATGAATTCAATTCTTCAAACAAGACAACAATTTGAATAACATGTTGAAATATTGATAGGGCTATCAACTGAAAAATTCAACAACATGATTGAGTACACAAAATAGGACATTGAAATTTGGCTTGTTGAGTATGTAATAGAAATGAACACATCAAAATTACATTGAAACAACTTTCAATTGATTATAGAGAACTTGGAGGCACATTGTTTGATATAAAATCTAATCAAGAAGTGATTGTTTCTCCTTTACATTATTACACTAAAAATGGTTAGAATCGGCCTTAACCAAGATTACTGATGATAACCAAATAGAAGTAGTTGGTACCCGTGAATAAATTTTCACCAGACAAACTATAAGAGCAACACAACCCAAAAATGACAAGAAAGATTCCATTACAGTAAGTCCTAATTCATCAAATCCCTCTCCTTGTCCTTTCAAAATTATTTAGTTATATTTTAATCTATTTTAAGAAGAATATAACATAATTATGATTTTTCCTTTTTATCTTCCTTTCGGGTCTTACCTTACTTATGCCTTGTTCGCATTATGTTCCCATTCTTCCCTTCTTTTGTTTTATATTATATTGATCCATAATGTATTTACAGAACCAAATGAATACATATTATTATCAAAATATGTTTCACACAGAATAACAGATATACAATAAAATTGGTCTATTCAATAAGGAAATAAGATGAAACTGTAAAATACAGCGGAAACAAGCTTGCTAGAATGGTGGCGGCCTATCTCTAAGAAGAGATGTGATGATTATACTCATTCGAAATAAGATGAGTACAATGAGACCCTGAAGGCCCTTTTACAATAAAAAGGAATGTTAGAAACCTTAGACATCCAAAAAACTTAACTCTATGAGATGAAGCACCAAAAGTCATGTGGGCCCCTTTTGGGTAAGTTAGTACATCAACTTCCCCAGGTCGTAACTTTTACATAAGATCATGGTTCTAGGTGCACAATAACCTGTTGTAAAAGTATATCCGAGGAATACACATTATGACTATGGCGAGCCCTAAAAAACATTGTTTAGGGCCTCAAAATGGCCCCTCAATTTAGGGACCTGAAAACTAGGGAAAAAACTGCCAAACTAGAAAACTGCCAAAATGAGCCAGTTGGAATAGGTGGGAGGCCATCGATATCCATATGGATCTATACTCTACCCTTAGGAAGAAATGGTATCCATTTCGTTGAGTTCTCCCGTCAGATGAGGAAATGTCTATTGAATTTGGCCCTGGGTGAGCCACTTGCCTTGGTGCAGGAGCTGCCCTGCTTTGACAACTCGATAAAGTTGGATCCTTTGATGGCGGGTTCCCTTGATCTGTTTGTCCAAAATATGATCATTGGATTCTTGTTGTATACAGTTAGGTTTGAGTTCTATTGGTGTCAGTTTTTCTACTATCTCTGAGGTGTCCAATAATGGTGGGAAATACAGTCGAAGGATATCCACATTGAACACTGGGTGCAAGCCAAGGAAAGGAGGAATGTTGAGCTTGAAAGCATTATCACCCATACCTTTGGTGATGGTGTACGACCCATAATGGAGTGGGAAAATATTTCGATGGGTCCTGTAAGGCGCTCTTTCTGCAAGTGAAACCAAAATTTGTCGCCCACCTGAAACTTATGTGGCACCCAATGTTGATCATGGCAGTGCTTCTACTTGTCATTGGGCTTCTTTAGGATATCTTGGACCTGTTGGTGGATGTGTTGGATCCACTCAATGAATTGGGTGGATTTTTCAACTTCAGTTGGATCGGGAGATGAGTCAGTCGAGGTGACTGCAAGGGGTAGTGCAACATCTATGGGACCCAATGGTTAGAATTCCAACACCAGCTAAAAGGGGTTGTGGCCGGTTGAGCTATGTAGGGCTCGGTTGTAGCTATGATGAACACAAGGGAGAATCTCATTCCATGTTCAAGGGTTCTTGGTATTAAACATGTGCAGGATATGCATGACCATTCGATTTACGACCTCGGTTTGGCCATTTCCCTGGGGGTGGAAGGTCATGGATATGGTGAGCTTGGTGTCCAGCAGTGACCAAAGACTTGACCAGAATGTGTTGAGAAATCGAATATCTCAATCTGAGACAATGGTTTTTTGGATTCCAAAATGTACCCAGACTCATTCAAAGAAGATCTTGGCAGTGGCCTCTGCTGTGATTCTCTTCTTACAGGCGACCATAATCACCATCTTAGAAAAGAAATCTACAAGAAAAAAAACACATTCATTGCCCCTCTTGATGGACGGGAGGCCCGAAATGTAGTTCATTGATATGGATTCCCATGGCCTTTAAGGAGTAGGAAGAGGGGTGTACAAGCCCTATTTCTTAGTGGTCGGTTTGGAAATCATGCAAGTAGTACAGGACCTGATATACTTGTTGACCTCCTCTTGAAGTTTCGGATAGTAGAAATGTTTCTACAACATTGCCACTGTAGTTTCAATGCCGAAGTGTCCTTCCACTACACCGTAGTGGGATTCCTAGAACAACTTCGATCACTCGCTTGATGGAACACATATATGGCCCATACGACACAACAACCTGTCCTGAAGATGGAAATTAGTGACAACTACATTTGCACCCAACATTTGATAGGTGGTGGCGAAGTCTGGGTCTATCTCATAGAGTTGGGGCATGCAGAGGTCTCATGGCCACAAGAGTATATCACCATGGTGAGTGTCGTGATTGGTGATCTACTCAGGCAATCAACGACGTGGTTGGTGCTTCCCATTTTATATTTGATGTTGAGGTGGAATTGTTGCAAGTACGTGGACAACTTTTGGTGGTAGTCATTCTGCAATTTTCCTTGTGTCTACATGAATTCCAATGGCTTATGATCAGTGTGGATGATTTTCTCCTTCCCAAGAATGTAATTTCTCCACTAGCAGCAAGCTTGCACAATGGAGTACATTTCTTTATCATAAGTAGGGTACTTATGGAAAACATCTGATAATGTCTCACTATGATAGGCCATGAGGTGGTCATGTTGAGTGAGAACAATGCCCACAACATAGTCTGAAGCATCTCTCTCAATATCAAAGGTCTATTGTAGGTCCGGTAGTGAAAGTATGGGGGTTGAGCACAAGCATTGCTTCAAATCATCAAACTCTTTTTATTGGGATTGTTGGCCCTTGACCAAGTTTTGAAGAATAGTTGGTCATATTTGACCATTTTTGGGACTGCGACATATTTTCAAATATGGAGCGCAACTCGAAGCGGAAATTAGGGAAGTAAGACCTATTTTTGGGTCCCTTTTAGGGTTTTGGGTTGATGAAAAGGGAAAGGGATGTCAGCCCGTGGGTTTACCCATGCTTAGGCCCATTTTGTATTCTATAAATAGATACTTAGGCAATGTAAGTAGAGTATGGTAGTACATCTATGTGATGTATAGCTAAAGGCTTAGTGCTAGTAGCTAGATCTGTGTGATTGGATGTATATTGCAAGTTCTTTGTTCATGATTGTAAGGAGATTGAAAATATAAGTGCAAGTTGTTGTAGTTTTGTGCTGAAGTGCAAGGAAGAAGGATCTAGCGAGCTACACAAATCTCCTGTCCTGTGCGAAGTAAGGGTCACTGAAGCTCTGTACTGTAACCGCTTGACTGAGATAATATAAAAAAGAAGACTTTGTGGACGTAGCCGCAGCGTGGGGGTGAACCACGATAACTTTGTGTATTGTGCTTTGTGCTTCGACCTAATGTGTTCATCTCCTTCTTGGCTAAGTGCTTGTTGTGATTAAATAGATCTAGTTATGCTCTGTGATTATGATATATGAATTAATGTTAGATCTGATATATAAGATGCTTAGTGCTTGATCTGTTGAATCTAATATATATTTTTGTGGCTAAGTACTGAATCATATTTAGTCTAAGTATTCACTGTGATGCTCTGTGCTATCCGTGAAGTACCATAAGGGTTAAATATTGATGAATGATTTATGCTAAGTTCCCTGTAAAAGATATAATCACAAATCGGTGCCCTGGCTAAGGTTGCAGACATATGAGTCCTGCAACCACCCCTGCCTCTACCTATGGTGAGACTTCATCTGCTTCGCAGGTGTTGCTGAAAGGGCCAGTAGTTAGGGTTTTGTTGGTGCACTCTTGAGCTTTGAACCCTAGGTCTTCCCCTGTGCCAACAAATGGTTCCATTGTCGGGACCTAGAACTGTGATTGCTGGGAACTAAAGAAGAAAAATATGTGTGCGAAATAAGCTCTGTGTGTAGATCTGTTCCCTTGGTGCACAATATTCTACTTGACCTACAAATCTTTGTGCCAAGAAAGAAAGGTCATATATGAAAGAAAGAGGTCATATCTACAAGAAAGAGGTTGATCCTGAAGAAAAGAAGCAAGATCTGAACACTTTATGCTCTAAGAAAGGTAAAAGTAGAAATTTTCGTAGAAAAGAGGTAAGATCTGTAAGCTCTAGCCTCTAGTAAAGGTAAGAATAGATCAAGTTCTATATATGAAAGCTTTGTGCTCTATATAGGTAACATAAGTGGAATTTTTTTGTTTCTGAAGCATGAATTTAGGTACGCTTGATAGATTTTGTCCTAGCCTGAAAACTAGAGCATTGTTAGATAAAATAAAGTTTGATATGAATAAGTCTGATAGGAATAGTGAAAGATATGTTATACCTATGCATAGAAATAATTTTTGGACTAACCAATGGATGCAGGATCTTAGAAAGAAATTTTTGCAGGCTAGCCATCATGATCCTAGCTGCAGTACAAGAAGAGTTGGGGATCATGGAAGAGAAAGAGAGGATTAACTCTTTGTTACAATTGCAGAAGACTAGGACATATTGCTAAGGAATTCCTTGGGAGAAACCCTAGCTACCTATGTTGTAAAGCTATGGACCATGAAGTATTGGATTTCCCTAGAATGATTGCTAGACTTGAAAAACTGAATATGGAACAAGCAAACTCTGAAGGAGATCAAGAGACTAAAATTATGGAAGAACCCCATAAAGAATCAGAGATCATGTTACTGAAAATAAAACAAATCCTAGATGATCATAAGGATGTCAGTTTGTCAGAGATCTTCAAAGAAAAGAAGAAAATCGAAGTAAGAATAGGAGACTTCGACATTGACTGTGCTCTGGATGAGGGAACACCGATGAACATTATGATAGAAAGCACTTGGGAAACCCTAGGAAGGCCTGCTCTGGTCCCTTCACTAGGAACCATTGGATTATTTAAAGGAAAAATGGTAACCCTATGTGGTAGAATTACCCAGATAGCTATGAGTACCCATGGAACTTCGACAGAGGAAGATTTCAAAGTCATTAGATTTATTGAGGACCGTGCCCCATTTCTAGCTTTGTTAGGAAATATTTGGATTGAAAAAGACCAGATCCAGAGGAAAGAAGAAAAGGAATCCCTAGAACAGAAGAAGCAAGAACTCATGGAATTTATTGACTAGAAGGATCGCCTACTTGATAGAGGAACAAGAGAACAGATCTCAGTTGTTAAACACCAAGGACCTAGATGTTGAAGCTATAAGAGCGTTAGAGGAACCACAGAAGACTGAAATACCTAATCCATATGATGAAGGAGTATTACCCTTGGATCTGAAGAAAGAACCTAAGCAGCAAAGAGTGACTATGTCGAGAGAAGATAAGAATCAAAATGGAAAAAGGATGACTGAGACTAAGCTCACTGGGAAAAAGGCTAGGAAGCTAAGTAAGAAGAGGGCCAAAATAGGAAACTTATAGAAGACTCCAGAGGAAACTTCGCAAAAGGAAAAATCACAAGAATTGAGCTTCACCGAGATATCATAACAACGACATCTGGCACTTTTCCATGGCGCAGCAATATACCCGTTGGACTGATATGCCCATTCAACTTCCACCCCGAACGGGTCGAAAAGAAATTATGGGTTCCCACTAGACCATTGGAAAACACCAGAATAGATAGAACAGAGTTAATGAAGGCCCCATATCCATTGCAAGAAGACCATTGCTAAGTTTCCCCACTTAGTTTGTCGCGCCACGCACCGAGAATACTTTATGCTAAGTGAGAATTTGAGCCCAAAATTTGAGATTACTTCACCCTGTGATCATTGACTTGTTCCCATATTGTTCATCGTAGTCTCTAAATTCATTTTCACACCTGAGCTAGTGGACCCAAGCTTGTATGTCGGACGAGCTCAGCGTTGTTGAGAAAGCAGTTGAAGAAGTGTTGATTGACCTAATGGCTGAGAGATTCATGTTAGAGAGAAGGATGTTTGCAGGTGTGCAAGCATCATTGACAGGAGGAGTCCAATCTTCTCCCTCCACTGCTCGTGGATCAAGACCTTCTAGAACCACGACTGAGACAAGAACAAAGCACAGAGACAATATTGCAAATGCCAAGTTTATCCCGTGCATTCTGTCGGTTTACATACCACCTTTGAGCGACAAGATTAACCGTGAAAGTGTACCCAGAGACTTTGAGTACACCTTGATCACCGCGTATCTTCCGAAAGGGGTGCGCACAGTACATGATGACCAGGATAAGCTCACAACACTGAAATTTTATGATTTTAACCTTGGAGATTGAAAAACCTACAACATGTTAGCTCCACATAAATACTTAACCAAGACCAAAGGAAGATATCCTAAGATTGTCCCGCAGTCCTGGAATTAGAACCTCGCGCAGTCCACACTGCTCAACGTAATGAATATCCCTCACTTCGGCAGACACCAGGAAGTCAACACATGCGTCAAGTTGTTGTTGTCTTGCTACCACGGTGGATACTTATGGTTGGACCACCACATCACTGTGGATCCGACTCTGATCAATTAGATCACAGGACTTAGCATGCAAGGTCCTGACCCACATGAATTTTACCCAGAAAAGACCTCAGACCGAGCACTAGCACAGCGGATAAAGGAAACTTATGGCGATGTAGAGAAGGGTATGTGAGGCTACAAGGTAGCCTCTATCTAGAGCGGTGTAGTGCGCCTTGCATGTCAGTTGATTGTGGGAAAGTTAGTTCATAAGAATAGACCAACACAGGTGACTGCCTTCGTAGTTGACCTCCTAGGGAAGTGTGCTGAGGGACTACAGATGAATTGGGCACAATATCTTGTAAACCAGTAGTTGGATTATAGAAGAGCGCAAGACCAAGGGTATGAGTTCCACTTTAGTTGGTTTCTCATACTCATCACTTTCATCACTTGGGAACTTCCAAAGGGAGCCACTTTTCAAGAGATCGAACCTTTCGAACCACTAGACGCGAAGTTCTGTACGTTGTGGTACTCCAGCGACATGAACAAGCAGTGGAAGTCCAATGTTGTCTTCCACACCTACTTCAACCAACTGAAGAATGCAATTCAGTCTACACCGCGAATCACCCCAAACGTACTTCATAGGTTTAGACCTTTGATGAAATTTAGTGTGGACCACCACTTCACCTATATTACAGAGCGTGGTGATGAGCATAAACAGTAGCTCCAATCCTACTACAAGCTGACAAAATATGACTTGGAGGAGATTACCAAGGAATGGTCGGCGGACCTCCTTGTTGCAGTGGACCCCGCAGACATGTCCGACAAGGAAAGCCCTGAAGCTATGCCAGATACACCTGGGCCAAGCAAGACTAAGAAGAATGACGAAGTTGAATATGTCCCTAGCACGTCCACGAAGACCAATTCGATCTCACCTACGCAGGGAGGTGATGGTGATGAGCTAGGTAGTACAGAAGTTGAACAAAATAGAGACGAGGTTACTCCACCTAGAGAGGAGGAGGAATACTCCATGAAAAGAAAGATGACACCACCAAAACCCTCCACCCAAAAGAAATATAAGGCCACCCGGACCACACTTAAAACTACCCTTACCCCGGATGACTTCGACTTCTTAATTGCCACGCTGAATGATGTTTCACTAGAGCTCGCAGAAAAGAAAGAAGCAAAGAAGGAGGAGTTATTCAATCGAATCAAGGGTGAACTCAAAGAAGTGCAGCAGGCACTCCAGTCCAGCCAAGCAGTTTCTATAGTGCCCTTGATAAGCAAAACATTAGGAACAGGTGATGAGACCACTCAATTACACCAGATCGTTGATCAAGTCAAAGCTCACCTTCGACGAGCTCAGGAAGACATAGCACAAGCCACTCAGGCTTTGATGCAAGCATAGAAAGCACTTCTAGAACAACAGAATGAGGCAGAATGGGAAAATCTTTCCCTGAAAGCGAAGTGGGACGAGGAAAAGGCACAGTTTCTAGCAGAGCGACTTGAAGTACAGGAAAGGGTTCACAAAGCACTACACTTTGTGACGGTCATGGAAGTGAAGATGGAAGACCGTCTCCCATAGCAGGTGACCCAACTGGAAGAAGTAATCCAACAACTCCAACAGTGCATCACAGATCTGGAGCTCCACACCATGCCTGAAACCCCCCAAGAAATAAGAGATCTAATAGAGGCCACTGCTCGAAGCGCAGTTGGCCAATTAAAAACCTTTGCCTTGGAATGCAAGCAGCTGAGCACTAGAAGTGCCTAGACTTATGAAACCCTCACAGAGAATCCAGACTTGCATACATTGGAGGCACAACTCCAAGAAGCAAAGCAACATGCAGACACACTATAGGCGTAGATAAAGACTTTGACCCCAGTCAAAAGAATGAAGAGGTTCGCAGAACAATGCACAACCCAACAACAGGTACATACGCTACAAAGTAAAGTGATGGAAGTCTCCCAATGACTTCAGCCAATCCAAGAAAAGGCATGTCAACTGTTTGTTGAACTTGAAAGCTAGGAAGTTGAACTCGAACAGGTTTTCATCACTACCGAATAGCGCCTAGAAGGACTGCTCAATGACACAGTAATATAGGAACTTACTCAGTAAGAGGTTTTCACACTGCAGTAGGTCGAAGCAACTCAAGCCAAGATCGAGGCATTCAAGGTGGAATTGATCAGACCTGAGTGACTCGAGATGAGTCACAGGTGAGTATTAGGGGCCTGTTGGCCCTTGACCAAGTTTTGAAGAATACTTGGTCATATTTGACCGTTTTTGGGACTGCGACAGTTGTCAAAGATGGAGCGCAACTCGAAGCGGAAATTAGGGAAGAAAGACCTATTTTTGGGTCCCTTTTAGGGTTTTGGGTTTATGTAAGTGGAAAGGGATGTTGGCCAGTGGGTTTACCCACGCTTAGGCCCATTTTGTAATCTATAAATAGATACTTAGGCAATTTAAGTAGAGGATGGTAGTACATCTATGTGATTTATAGCTAAAGTCTTAGTGCTAGTAGCTGGATCTGTGTGATTGGATGTATATTGCAAGTGCTTTGTGCATGATTGTAAGGAGATTCAAAATCTAAGTGCAAGTTGTTGTAGTTTTGTGCTAAAGTGCAAGGAAGAAGGATCTAGCGAGCTATGCAGATATCCTATCCTGTGCGAAGTAAGGGTCACTGAAGCTCTATGCTGTAACCACTTGACTGAGATAATATAAAGAAGAAGACTTTGTGGGCGTAGCCCCAGCGTGGGGGTGAACCACGGTAACTTTGTGTATTGTTCTATGTGCTTCGATCTAATGTGTTCATATCCTTCTTGGCTAAGTGCTTGTTGTGATTAAATAGATCTAGTTATGCTATGTGCTTATGATATATGAATGAATGTTAGATTTGATATATAAGATGCTTAATGCTTGATCTGTTGAATCTAATCTATATTTCTGTGGCTAAGTACTGAATCATCTTTAGTCTAATTATTCATTGCGATGTTCTGTGTTATCTGCAAAGTACCATAAGGGTTAAATATTGATGAATGATCTATGTTAAGTGCCCTGTAAAAGATATAATCACATATCAGTGTCCCAGCTAAGGTTGTAGACATCTGAGTCCTGCAACCACCCCTGCCTCTACCTCGAGTGAGACTTCATCTGCTTCGCAGGTGTTGCCGAAAGGGCTGGTAGTTAGGGTTTTGTTGGTGCGCTCTTGAGCATTGAACCTTGGGTCTACCCCTGTGCAAACAGGGATTGACCGCACACAAATTTAACCTTATAACCACCCCTGGTTACATGGTTGAGGGCCCATGCAATATGGGAGAATCCCAACATGAACCTATGGTAGAAATTGGCAAGGCTCAAGAAGCTTTGAAACTCAATGAGTGTGGTTAGGGCTAGCTAGTCGCAGATGACTTGGATTTTTGTTGGATCCATATGTATTCCATGTTGATCAATGATGTAGTTCAAGTAATGAACCTTGTCCATGCCGAAGGATCATTTTTCCAAGTTGGCATAGAGCTGGTGCTATCGCAGGTTGTGCAGAACCTGCTAAATATGCTTCAAGTGTTCTGCCCAAGTATAATTGTAAGTGAGGATTTCGTCGAAATACACCACTACAAAAGTATTGGTGAATGGTCGCAGGATATCAT
>JASDQU010014143.1:29000-42331 GCA_032191745.1 Picea mariana
TCTTCTTTTCTGGTGTTACCTTACTTATGCCTTGTTTGCATTATGTTCCCATTCTTCCCTTCTTTTGTTTTATATTATATTGATCCATAATGTATTTATAGAACCAAATGAATACATATTATTATCAAAATATGTTTCACACAGAATAACAGATATACAGTAAAATTGGTCTATTCAATAAGGAAATAAGATGAAACTGTAAAATACAGCGGAAACAAGCTTGCTAGAATGGTGGCGGCCTATCTCTAAGAAGAGACGTGATGATTATACTCATTCGAAATAAGATGAGTACAATGAGACCCTGAAGGCCCTTTTACAATAAAAAGGAATGTCAAAAACCTTAAACATCCAAAAAACTTAACTCTATTAGATGAAGCACCAAAAGTCATGTGGGCCCCGTTTGGGTAAGTTAGTACATCAACTTCCCCAGGTCGTAACTTTTACATAAGATCATGGTTCTAGGTGCATGATAACCTGTTGTAAAAGTATATCCGAGGAATACACATTATGACTATGGCGAGCCCTAAAAAACATTGTTTAGGGCCTCAAAATGGCCCCTCAATTTAGGGACCTGAAAACAAGGGAAAAAACTGCCAAACTAGAAAACTGCCAAAATGAGCCAGTTGGAATAGGTGGGAGGCCATCGATATCCATGTGGATCAATACTCTACCCTTAGGAAGAAATGGTATCCATTTCATTGAGTTCTCCCATCAGATGAGGAAATGTCTATTGAATTTGGCCCTGGGTGAGCCACTTGCCTTGGTGTAGGAGCTGCCCTGCTTTGACAACTCGATAAAGTTGGATCCTTTGATGGCGGGTTCCCTTGATTTGTTTGTCCAAAATATGATCATTGGATTCTTGTTGTATACAGTTAGGTTTGGTTTCTATTGGTGTCAGTTTTTCTGCTATCTCTGAGGTGTCCAATAATGGTGGGAAATACAATCGAAGGATATCCACGTTGAACACTGGGTGCAAGCCAAGAAAAGGAGGAATGTTGAGCTTGAAAGCATTATCACCCATACCTTTGGTGATGGTGTACGACCTATAACGGAGTGGGAAAATATTTCAATGGGGTCCTGTAAGGCGCTCTTTCTACAAGTGAAACCAAAATTTGTCGCCCATCTGAAACTTATGTGGCACCCGATGTTGATCATGGCGGTGCTTCTACTTGTCATTGGGATTCTTTAGGATATCTTGGACCTGTTGGTGGATGTGTTGGATCCACTCAATGAATTGGGTGGCTTTTTCAACTTCAGTTGGATCAGGAGATGAGTCAGTCGAGGTGACCGCAAGGGGTAGTGCAACATCTATGGGACCCAATGGTTGGAATTCCAACACCATCTAAAAGGGGTTGTGGCCAGTTGAGCTATGCAGGGCTTGGTTGTATCTATGATGAACACAAGGGAGAATCTCATTCCATGTGCAAGGGTTCTTGGAATTAAACATGTGCAGGATATGCATGACCATTCGATTTACGACCTCGGTTTGGCCATTTCCCTGGGGGTGGAAGGTCATGGATATGGTGAGCTTGGTGTCCAGCAGTGACCAGAGGCTTGACCAGAATGTGTTGAGAAATCGAATATCCCGATCTGAGACAATGGTTTTTTGGATTCCAAAATGTACCCAAACTCGTTCAAAGAAGAGCTTGGTAGTGGCCTCTGCTGTGATTCTCTTCTTACAGGCGACCATAAACGTCATCTTAGAAAAGCGATCCACAAGCAAAAAAACACATTCATTGCCACTCTTGATGGACGGGAGGCCCGAAATGTAGTTCATTGATATGGATTCCCATGGCCTTTAAGGAGTAGGAAGAGGGGTGTACAGGCCCTACTTCTTAGTGGTCGGTTTGGAAATCATGCAAGTAGTGCAGGACCTGATATACTTGTTGACCTCCTGTTGAAGTTTCGAATAGTAGAAATGTTTCTACAACATTGCCACTGTAGTTTCAACGCTGAAGTGTCCTTCCACCAGACTGTAGTGGGATTCCTAGATCAGCTTCGATCGCTCGCTTGATGGAACACATATATGGCCCATACGACACAACAACCTGTCCTGAAGATGGAAATTAGCGACAACTACATTTGACCCAACATTTGATAGGTGGTGGCGAAGTCTGGGTCTATCTCATAGAGTTGGGGCCATGCAGAGGTCTCATGGCCACAAGAGTATATCACCGTGGTGAGTGTCATGATTGGTGATCTGCTCAGGCAATCAACGACGCGGTTGGTGCTTCCCATTTTATATTTGATGTTGAGGTGGAATTGTTGCAAGTACGTGGACAACTTCTGGTGGCAGTCATTCTGCAATTTTCCTTGTGTCTGCATGAATTCCAGTGTCTTATGATAAGTGTGGATGATTGTCTCCTTCCCAAGAATGTAATTTCTCCACTAGCAACAGGCTTGCACAATGGAGTACATTTCTTTATCGTAAGTAGGGTACTTATGGAAAACATATGATAGTGTCTCACTATGATAGGCCACGAGGTGGCCGTGTTGAGTGAGAACAATGCCCACAACATAGTCTGAAGCATCTCTCTCAATCTCAAAGGTCTACTGTAGGTCCGGTAGTGAATGTATGGGGGTTGAGCACAAGCATTGCTTCAAATCATCAAACTCTTTTTATTGGGATTGTTGTCCCTTGACCAAGTTTTGAATAATACTTGGTCATATTTGACCATTTTTGGGACTGCGACATCTTTCCAAATATGGAGCGCAACTCGAAGCGGAAATTAGGGAAGCAAGACCTATTTTTGGGTCCCTTTTAGGGTTTTGGGTTGATGTAAAGGGAAAGGGATGTCAGCCCGTGGGTTTACCCATGCTTAGGCCCATTTTGTATTCTATAAATAGATACTTAGGCAATGTAAGTAGAGTATGGTAGTACATCTATGTGATGTATAGCTAAAGGCTTAGTGCTAGTAGCTAGATCTGTGTGATTGGATGTATATCGCAAGTGCTTTGTTCATGATTGTAAGGAGATTGAAAATCTAAGTGCAAGTTGTTGTAGTTTTGTGTTGAAGTGCAAGGAAGAAGGATTTAGCGAGCTGCACAAATCTCCTGTCCTATGCGAAGTAAGGGTCACTGAAGCTCTGTACTATAACCGCTTGACTGAGATAATATAAAAAAGAAGACTTTGTGGACGTAGCCGCAGCGTGGGGGCGAACCACGATAACTTTGTGTATTGTGCTTTGTGCTTCGACCTAATGTGTTCATCTCCTTCTTGGCTAAGTGCTTGTTGTGATTAAATAGATCTAGTTATGCTCTGTGATTATGAGATATGAATGAATGTTAGATCTGATATATAAGATGCTTAGTGCTTGATCTGTTGAATCTAATCTATATTTTTTTGGCTAAGTACTGAATCATATTTAGTCTAAGTATTCACTGCGATGCTCTGTGCTATCTGTGAAGTACCATAAGGGTTAAATATTGATGAATGATTTATGCTAAGTGCCCTGTAAAAGATATAATCACAAATCGGTGCCCTAGCTAAGGTTGCAGACATATGAGTCCTGCAACCACCCCTGCCTCTACCTCTGGTGAGACTTCATCTACTTCGCAGATGTTGCTGAAAGGGCCAGTAGTTAGGGTTTTGTTGGTGCGCTCTTGAGCTTTCAACCCTAGGTCTTCCCCTGTGCCAACAAATGGTTCCATTGCCGGGACCTAGAACTATGACTGCTGGGACCTAAAGAAGAAAAATATATGTGTGAAATAAGCTCTGTGTGTAGATCTGTTCCCTTGGTGCACAGTATTCTACTTGACCTACAAATCTTTGTGCCAAGAAAGAAATGTCATATATGAAAGAAAGAGGTCAGATCTATAAGAAAGAGGTTGATCCTGAAGAAAAGAAGCAAGATCTGAACACTTTATGCTCTAAGAAAGGTAAAATTAGAAATTTTCGTAGAAAAGAGGTAAGATCTGTAAGCTCTAGCCTCTAGTAAAGGTAAGAATAGATCAAGTTCTATATATGAAAGCTTTGTGCTCTATATAGGTAACATAAGTGGATTTTTTTTGTTTCTGAAGCATGAATTTAGGTACGCTTGATAGATTTTGTCCTAGCCTGAAAACTAGAGCATTGTTAGATAAAATAAAGTTTGATATGAATAAGTCTGATAGGAATAGTGAAAGATATGTTATACCTATGCATAGAAATAATTTTTGGACTAACCAATGGATGCAGGATCCTAGAAAGAAATTTTTGCAGGCTAGCCATCATGATCCTAGCCGTAGTACAAGAAGAGTTGGGGATCATGGAAGAGAAAGAGAGGATTAACTCTTTGTTACAATTGCAGAAGACTAGGACATATTGCTAAGGAATGCCTTGGGAGAAACCCTAGCTACCTATGTTGTAAAGCTATGGACCATGAAGTATTGGATTTCCCTGGAATGATTGCTAGACTTGAAAAACTGAATATGGAACAAGCAAACTCTGAAGGAGATCAAGAGACTAAAATTATGGAAGAACCCCATAAAGAATCATAGATCATGTTACTGAAAATAAAAGAAATTCTAGATGATCATAAGGATGTCAGTTTGTTAGAGATATTCAAAGAAAAGAAGAAAATCGAAGTAAGAATAGGAGACTTCGACATTGATTGTGCTCTAGATGAGGGAACACCGATGAACATTATGACAGAAAGCACTTGGGAAACCCTAGGAAGGCCTGCTCTGGTCCCTTCACTAGGAACCATCAGATTATTTAAAGGAAAAATGGTAACCCTATGTGGTAGAATTACCCAGATAGCTATGAGTACCCATGGAACTTCGACAGAGGAAGATTTCAAAGTCATTAGATTTATTGAGGACCGTGCCCCATTTCCAGCTTTGTTAGGAAATATTTGGATTGAAAAAGACCAGATCCAGAGGAAAGAAGAAAAGGAATCCCTAGAACAAAAGAAGCAAGAACTCATGGAATTTATTGACTAGAAGGATCACCTACTTGATAGAGGAACAAGAGAACAGATCTCAGTTGTTAAACACCAAGGACCTAGATGTTGAAGCTATGAGAGCGTTAGAGGAACCACAGAAGACTGAAATACCTAATCCATATGATGAAGGAGTATTACCCTTGGATCTGAAGAAAGAACCTAAGCAGCACAGAGTGACTATGTCGAGAGAAGATAAGAATCAAAATGGAAAAAGGATGACTGAGACTAAGCTCACTGGGAAAAAGGCTAGGAAGCTAAGTAAGAAGAGGGCCAAAATAGGAAACTTATAGAAGACTCCAGAGGAAACTTCGCAGAAGGAAAAATCAAAAGAATTGAGCTTCACCGAGATATCAGAACAACGACATCTGGCACTTCGCCATGGCGCAACAATATACCCGTTCAAATTCCACTCCGAACGAGTCGAAAAGAAATTATGGGTTCCCACTAGACCATTGGACAACACCAGAATGGATAGAACAGAGTTAATGAAGGCCCCATATCCGTTGCAAGAAGACCATTGCTAAGTTTTCCTACTTAGTTTGTCACGCCACGCACTGAGAATACTTTATGCTAAGTGAGAATTTGAGCTCGAAATTTGAGATTACTTCACCCTGTGATCATTTGCTTGTTCCCATATTGTTCATCATAGTCTCTAAATTCATTTTCACACCTGAGCTAGTGGACCCAAGCTTGTATGTCGGACGAGCTCAGCGTTGTTGAGAAACTAGTTGAAGAAGTGTTGATTGACATAATGGCTGAGAGAGTCATGTCAGAGAGAAGGATGTTTGCAGGTGTGCAAGCATCATTGACAGGAGGAGTCCAATCTTCTCCCTCCACTGCTCGCGGATCAGGACCTTCTAGAAGCACGACTGAGACAAGAACAAAGCACAGAGACAATATTGCAAATGCCAAGTTTATCCCATGCATTTTGTCGGTTTACATACCACCTTTGAGCGAAAAGATTAACCATGAAAGTGTACCCAGAGACTTTGAGTACACCTTGATCACCGCGTATTTTCTGAAAGGGGTGCGCGCAGTACATGCTGACCAGGATAAGCTCGCAGCACTGAAATTTTATGATTTTAACCTTGGAGATCGCAAAACCTACAACATGTTAGCTCCGCAGAAATACTTAACCAAGACCAAAAGAAGATATCCTAAGATTGTCCCGCAGTACTGGACTTAGAACCTCGCGCAGTCCACACTTCTCAACGTAATGAAGATCCCTCACTTCGGCAGCCACCAGAAAGTCAATGCATGCGTCAAGTTGTTGTTGTCTTTCTACCACGGTGGATACTTATGGTTGGACCACCACATCATTGTGGATCCGACTCTGATCAATTAGATCACAGGACTTAGCATGCAAGGTCCTGACCCACATGACTTTTACCCAAGAAAGACCTCAGACCGAGCACTAGCACAGTGGATAAAGGAAACTTATGGCGATGTAGAGAAGGGTATGCAAGGCTACAAGGTAGCCTCTATCTAGAGTGGTGTAGTGCACCTTGCATGTCAGTTGATAGTGGGAAAGTTAGTTCATAAGAACAGACCAACACAGGTGACTGGCTTCGTAGTTGACCTCATAGGGAAGTGTGCTGAGGGACTACAGATGAATTGGGCACAATATCTTGTAAACCAGTAGTTGGATTATAGAGGAGCGCAAGAGAAAGGGTATGAGTTCCACTTTAGTTGGTTTCTCATACTCATCACTTTCATCGCTTGGGAACTTCCAAAGGGAGCCACTTTTCCAGAGATCGAACCTTTCAAACCACTAGACGCGAAGTTCTGTACGCTGTGGTACTCCAACGACATGAACAAGTAGTGGAAGTCCAATGTTGTCTTCCACACCTACTTCAACCAACTGAAGAATGCAATTCAGTCTACACCGTGAATCACCCCAAATGTACTTCATAGGTTTAGAACATTGATGAAATTTAGTGTGGACCGCCATTTCACCTATATTATAGAGCGTGGTAATGAGCATAAATAGCAACTCCAATCCTACTACAAGCTGACAAAAGATGACTTGGAGGAGATTACCAAGGAATGGTCGGCGGACCTCCTTGTTGCAGTGGACCCCGCAGACATGTCCGACAAGGAAATCCCTGAAGCTATGCCAGATACACCTGGGCCAAGCAGGACTAAGAAGAATGACGAAGTTGAATATGTCCCTAGCACATCCACGAAGACCAATTCGATCTCATCTACGCAGGGAGGTGATGGTGATGAGCTAGGCAGTACAGAAGTTGAACAAAACAGAGATGAGGTTACTCCACCTAGAGAGGAGGAGGATCCCTCCATGAAAAGAAAGATGAAACCACCAAAACCCTCCACCCAAAAGAAATATAAGGCCACCCAAACCACACTTAAAACTACCCTTACCCCGGATGACTTCGACTTCTTAATTGCCATGCTGAATGATGTTTCACTAGAGCTCACAGAAAAGAAAGAAGCAAAGAAGGAGGAGTTATTCAATCGAATCAAGGGTGAACTCAAAGAAGTGCAGCAGGCACTCTAGTCCAGCCAACCAGTTTCTACAGTGCCCTTGATAAGCAAAACATTAGGAACAGGTGATGAGACCACTCAATTACACCAGATCGCTGATCAAGTCAAAGATCGCCTTCGACGAGCTCAAGAAGACATAGAACAAGCCACTCAGGCTTTGATGCAAGCATCGAAAGCACTTCTAGAACAACAGAATGAGGCAGAATGGGAAACTCTTGCCCTGAAAGTGAAGTGGGATGAGGAAAAGGCACAGTTTCTAGCAGAGCGACTTGAAGTACAGGAAAGGGTTCACAAAGCACCGCACTTTGTGACGGTCATGGAAGTGAAGATGGAAGACCATCTCCCATAGCAGGTGACCCAACTGGAAGAAGTAATCCAACAACTCCAACAGTGCATCACAGATCTGGAGCTCTACACCATGCCCAAAACCCCCCAAGAAATAAGAGATCTAAGAGAGGCCACTGCTCAAAGCGCAGTTGGCCGATTAAAAACCTTTGCCTTGGAATGCAAGCAGATGAGCGCTAGAAGTGCCCAGACTTATGAAACCCTCGCAGAGAATCCAGACTTGCATACATTGGAGGCACAGCTCCAAGAAGCAAAGCAACATGCAGACACACTATAGGCACAGATAAAGACTTTGACCCCAGTCAAAAGAATGAAGAGGTTCGTAGAATAATGCACAACCCAACAACAGGTACATACGCTGCAAAGTAAAGTGATGGAAGTCTCCCAATGACTTCAGCCAATCCAAGAAAAGGCATGTCAACTATTTGTTGAACTTGAAAGCTAGGAAGCTAAACTCAAACAGGTTGTCATCACTACAGAACAGCGCCTGGAAGGACTGCTCAATGACACAGTAATCTAGGAACTTACTCAGTAAGAGGTTTTCACACTGCAGTAGGTCGAAGCAACTCAAGCCAAGATCGAGGCATTCAAGGTGGAATTGATCAGACCTAAGTGACTCAAGATGAGTCACAGGTGAGTATTAGGGGCATGTTGGCCCTTGACCAAGTTTTGAAGAATACTTGGTCATATTTGACCATTTTTGGGACTGCTACAGTTGTCAAAGATGGAGCACAACTCGAAGCGGAAATTAGGGAAGAAAGACCTATTTTTGGGCTCCTTTTAGGGTTTTGGGTTTATGTAAAGGGAAAGGGATGTCAACCAGTGGCTTTACCCACGCTTAGACCCATTTTGTAATCTATAAATAGATACTTAGGCAATGTAAGTAGAGGATGGTAGTACATCTATGTGATGTATAGCTAAAGTCTTAGTGCTAGTAGCTGGATCTGTGTGATTGGATGTATATTGCAAGTGCTTTGTGCATGATTGTAAGGAGATTCAAAATCTAAGTGCAAGTTGTTGTAGTTTTGTGCTAAAGTGCAAGGAAGAAGGATCTAGCGAGCTATGCAGATCTCCTATCCTGTGCGAAGTAAGGGTCACTGAAGCTCTGTGTTGTAACCGCTTGACTGAGATAATATAAATAAGAAGACTTTGTGGGCGTAGCCCCAGCGTGGGGGTGAACCACGGTAACTTTGTGTATTGTTCTATGTGCTTCGACCTAATGTGTTCATCTCCTTCTTGGCTAAGTGCTTGTTGTGATTAAATAGATCTAGTTATGCTATGTGCTTATGATATATTAATGAATGTTAGATTTGATATATAAGATGCTTAATGCTTGATCTGTTGAATCTAATCTATATTTCTGTGGCTAAGTACTGAATCATCTTTAGTCTAATTATTCATTGCGATGTTCTGTGTTATCTGCGAAGTACCATAAGGGTTAAATATTGATGAATGATCTATGTTAAGTGCCCTGTAAAAGATATAATCACATATCAGTGTCCCAACTAAGGTTGCAGACATCTGAGTCCTGCAACCACCCCTGCCTCTACCTCGAGTGAGACTTCATTTGCTTCGCAGGTGTTGCCGAAAGGGCTGGTAGTTAGGGTTTTTTTGGTGAGCTCTTGAGCATTGAAACTTGGGTCTACCCTTGTTCCAACAGGGATTGACCACACACAAATTTAACCTTAACACCACCCCTGGTTACATGGTTGAGGGCCCATGCAATATGGGAGAATCCCAACATGAACCTATGGTAGAAATTGGCAAGGCTAAAGAAGCTTTGAAACTCAATGAGTGTGGTTAGGGCTAGCTAGTTGCAGATGACTTGGATTTTTGTTGGATCCATATGTATTTCATGTTGATCAATGATGTAGTCTAGGTAATGAACCTTGTCCATGCCGAAGAATCATTTTTCCAAGTTGGCGTAGAGCTGGTGCTGTCGCAGGTTGTGCAGAACCTGCTAAATATGCTTCAATTGTTCTGCCCAAGTATAATTGTAAATGAGGATTTCGTCGAAATACACCACTACAAAAGTATTGGTGAATGGTCGCAGGATATCATTCATCATCCTCATCAAAGTGGTTGGATCATTTTTCAAACCAAAGGGCACGACCAACCATTCAAAAATACCTTCCTTTGACTTGAAGGCAGTCTTCCATACATCTTCCTATTTTTTTGGTACCTAGTGGTAGCCAAACTTCAGTTCAATATTACTGAATTATTTGTCCCCCATGAGCTGATCAAGGAGGTCGTCGATTCAAGGAATTGGGTACCATTTTCTAACTGTGATTTTATTCAGGGCGAGTAATCAATGTAGAGTCGCCAGGTTCCATCTTTCTTCTATACCAGCATGATTGGGCTCCCACAAGGTGATAAGATGGGATGGATGTGCCCATTTTGGAGCAGTTCTTGGATCTACCTTTTGATATCCTCATTATTTAACAAAGAGTGGTGGTAGACTGGCCCATTGGGTAGTGGTACGTCTGATAGTGCAGAGGTACCCTGGTAGGTGAGGAGAATATATCTGAGTATTCTTCCATAACCTTATCCACTTGATTTTTTTGTGTGGAGATGTCGGTCGTGGAGACCCTGAATGTGGCTGCGATCTTTCGCTCATTATGAGAGTGAATCAATAAGAAGACAAAATTCCTTGTCTGAGAGATGACATTTCTGCATTGCTTGGAAGAGATCAAGGAAATAGTACTGGGTGGGACTACCTCGGGTATCTTGTACAATTTCTTACTCAAAGTAATAGTAACAACCTAGACTCATATACAACATGACATTTCCATAAATATGGTTGGCCCAAAAAAACATTACAAACTTCGAGATGGGATACATCACACAATACCTGATATTTGAAGGGCTTGATATCATATGACAGGCGACATTGGTGGCTGACGCGGATGTCACTTCCTTGGCGAAGCCACCCGATGGTGTAGGTTTGTGGGTGTGGCATTATCGGCAAGGAAAGTCGCTTGAAAAAATCTTCTGAGATGAGGTTCTTCAAGCTACCTCTATCAACGATGAAGTGCAGTGGGGTAACCTTCACCCACATCTGTGAATCAAAAAGACTTTCGCCTTCCTCTGTCTCATCTGGTTCACTGGGCTGAAGCTTGATGGTAGAAATGGTAGCACTGGGTTCTACATCTATGATTTGTCTCCCCCTTTCTAGTTCTGACTCAGAGTCATAACCTGCTTCTGATTCATATTCTTTCACCTTAGCCACCAACGACTACTTCGAGCAGCAATCAACAATGTTATGCCAGGGGATTTTTTGGAAGTTGCACCACTTTCCGATATCTTTTTTTGTCTTTCAGGTGTCCTTCTTTTCTTGCGACCTGGACTAGTTGTCTTGAGGTTGTCTGTCTTTTCTCTGTCCTTTGTTCTATGGGTTGGGGCCACCCTTTCCTGGATTTTTCTATGAGGGGTTCCCAGGCCCAAATTTTCACATCTTCTGTTTGAGCTTCCGATCGATTTTAACGACATATCGGTAGGTTGTGCCCAAGGATGAGATGTACAAAAACTCTATTTTGGCCTGGATGTGTCTATGCATATCACCACGATACTTGAGCACCAAATGTCACTCATAATCTTTGATCCCAGCTTGGTGCGCAAGGTATGGAAGATATTTGTGAACTCGGGCACCGCTTGGTCTCTTTTCTATCGCAACGTGGTCTAATTTGTGTACAGGTCATCATAACTTCCAACAGGGTAGTATTTTTCCTTAATAACATCCCTGAATGACTCCCAGTTGAATGCAACTTTAAATAATGAGGGTTCCTTTGTTTCCTTTTGCTCACATAAATTTTCCCACCAATCTTTGACATGGGGGATGAATTTGAAGAGTGCAAAAGTAATCTTTTCTCTATTCGAGAAGTTATGGATAGAGAAATAACCTTCCAGAAGATTCAACCATTTTTCTACCGCATCTGCATCTATTTTACCTTCAAATATAGGAATATCGAAGTTTATTTGTACCTTGAAGGGGGTGGCGCATCCGTTTGAGGAAGATGTGTCGCATGTTGGTAGTCACCGAAGGATTTGCGCAAAACTATCCATCATCTTGTTCCTCTATTGTGTGAGGGCTTCCTCAAGCAAAATTTTGAAGGGATCTCATGTCCCGATGTCCTTTTTTTCTTCTTCCATGAGAGGTATTTTGGGCGTACAAGATATTTTGTCCTCAAGATAAACAATCTCGAGACCCAATTCTTTGTACCCTGACCTCATTAGGGACATGCATTAAGAACGAAAGGGAACATACTGCTCTGATACCACTGATCCATAATGTATTTGCAGAATGAAATGAATACATATTATGATCAAACTATGCTTAACACAGAATAAAAGATATATAGTAAAATTGTTTTCTATTCAATAAGGAAATACACTGAAACTGTAAAATGCAGCGGAAACAAGCTTGCTAGAATGGTGGCATCTTATCTCTGAGAAGAGATGTGATGGATACGCTTATTCTCAAGACGATGATTACAATGAGACCTTGAAGGAATTTTTACAATAAAAATGAATTTCAAGAACCCTAGACATCCAAAAAACCTAATCCTAGGAGATGAAGCGCCAAAAGTCATGTGGGCCCCGTTTGGGATTTAGTACATCAACTTCCCGGGGTTGTAACTTTTACATACGATATTTGTTTTAGGTGCACGATAGCTCGTTGAAAAGGTCTATATGAGGAATACATATTTTTATTCTATTTATCAAAGTTCATTCTAATTGTGGCGAGCCCTAAAAAAATTTGTTTAGGGCCTCGAAACAACCCCACAAGTCATGGACCCGAAAACTAGGGAAAAAACTGCCAAACTGGAAAACTGCCAAAATGAGCTAGCTGGAATAGGTGGGAGGCCAACAAAATCCATTTGGATCATATATGGTCCATAGGAGCCCCAATCCCATTCCCTTTTGGATGAACACTTTATTTTTATAAGACTATCAAACACATTCTTTTTTGAGAAATCCAAGAGAATTGTTTTGGGGTTAATTTTAATTGTATCTTTGAATTTTGAGCATTTGAGTAAAAGATATTTGAAGTTGACCTATCAAAATCCTATTTTTAATTTAATAGAAAGAGTCTTTTAAATTTCTCTTATATCTAGGCCATTCGTTTTCCTTTTCTTGAATGTGATCAAATTAGTAAATGTTGTAATGGATGCGAGATTTGTGTTATAATTTTCTTATTTGTATATAATATTTTTGCAACAATATTTTATGAGTGGGTTCCTGGTCCTTTTCTCAGGAAATTTTTAATCTTCTTATATTCTTTTGAAAATATATTACTTTATTTATTTTAATAACAAAGATCTAGAGTTTGTTGATTAACGTTTTCCTACTTTTTTCTTAAAAATTTTCAAGATAAATCTTTTAATAATTCAAAGATGAGTACCACCTATGTAAAAACGAAGGAGGATTTTATCCTCATGAGGTTGTTGTTTTGATATTAACTTATTCAAACATCAAAAATAGTGTAAGGTTATGTATTTTCTAGATATCCTTGACCAGAAATGCCACCAAATGGTATATTGAATTAGAAGGCACTTC
>JASDQU010014143.1:101521-114153 GCA_032191745.1 Picea mariana
GGCACTCTTTCCTTCAGACTTTGATAACCCTGTGATGAAATCCATGGAAAACTCCTCCTAACGTTGACTTGGGATAGCTAATGGTTGTAAAAGACCCGGGGTCTTAATTGTTTCCACCTTATTTTTTTGGAAAACCAAACATTCTTCCACAAACCTTTGAACATCAGTTTTAAGGCAATCCCAAAAAAAATCCTTCTTTACCCTATGGTAGGTTTTCAAAAATCCCGAGTGCCCTCCTATCGAAGAGGTGTGAAATTCTAATAATACCTTTTGTTTGAGTTGGGAGTTCTTACATAAATATAAGTGATACGTGTACCATAGTGAATCATTTTTCCATGTAAATGTATTTGATGCACTGGAATCCTGTTGCAACCTTTGAATGAGAGTCCACACATTTTCTTCATTCTTCCATTCATCCCTTGATTCTATTATCCAATTGGGTTGGATGATCGAGATAGAACAGAGAAATGCCTGAACATCTTCATCCTTTCTTGAGAGTGCATCTTCCACAACATTTTTCTTCCCTTTTTTATAGATGATTTCAAAATCATAACCCAATATCTTGGTCACCCATTTTTTTTTCTCTTCTGAAGATATTCATTGTTCCAAGAAGTATTTAAGACTATCATGATATGTTTTGACCTTGAAGTGCCTACCTATTAGGTAAAGGATCCATTTCTTCAATGCATGTAGTATTTCCATCATTTCCTTCTCATAAATGGGGTTTGTGTAAGTCATTTCCCTTGAGTGGCCGACTTTAGAAAGCCAGGGGCCTTCCTTCTTGCATTAGGACAACACCAATTCCATTTCTCGAGGCATCACATTCCACAATAAAGGTTTTTGTGAAGTATGGAGTGGTCAAGACAGGAGATTTGCACATCACCTCTTTAAGTTGTTCAAAATCTTTAGTTTCTTCTGGATTCCATGAAAATGCATCCTTCTTAGTTAGTTCCATTAAAGGTGATTCTATTCTTCCATAGTGTAGAACAAACTTGCAGTAGTAACCTGTCAAATCCAAAAATCCTCTAAGATTCTTCAATTTTTTGGGAATCAGCTAGTCCATCATGGCCTTAATCTTGTTAGGGTCTACCTTGACACCTTCATGAGATACAATATGACCCAAATACTCTACCTCCTTCACCCCAAAGAAACATTTGTATGGTTTGGCATATAGTTGTTGCTCCTTTAGTAGTTGTAGCACCTTGTCAACATGTCGCACATGATCCTCCCAAGACTTGCTATAGATTAGTATATCAACAAAAAATACTAACACAAATTTTCTAAGGAAGGGCTTGAAAACAAAATTCATCAACCCTTGGAATGTGGAAGGTGCATTTGTAAGGCCAAAGGGCATGACCAAAAATTCATAACGACCTTCATGAGTTGAGAACATTGTTTTTGAGATATCTTCTTCCTTCATTCTAATATGATGATACCCTTAACGAAGATCCAACTTTGTGAAATAAATTTCTCCATGTAGTTCATCTAACAATTCATCAATGACGGGAATGGGAAACTTATTTTTAATAGTGATCTTGTTGAGCTCTCTATAATATGGACACATATGCCATGAGCCATATTTATTGAGTACCATTACCACCAGTGCAGAGTAAGAACTTTGGCTAGGTCTAATAATTCCAACCTCTAACATTTCGTCAACCATACACTCAATTTCACTCTTATGGGCATAAGAGTATCTGTACAACCTGATGTTAGGAGGAAAAATCCCAGGAATTAGGTGAATAACATGATCATGATTTTGAGTGGGTGGAAGACCTTTGGGAATATATTCAAATACTTTTGAATTCTTATCAATGATCCCTTGGAAATCTAGGGGAATAGATGGCTTAGATGTTTGAACATATGGTGAACATAGTTGTGCAATTACACCTCGATGCCCCTTTTTCAATAATTGTTTCATGCCATTAGAGATTATTACCTTACTGGGTTTTCCTGTGATACCTCTTAACTCAATTTCTTTTCCTTCCAATCAAAATTTCATGAAAAGTTATTGAAAATTAAAATCCATTGTTCCTAATGATTGTAACCATTGGATTCCTAATACAACATCAACACCACCCATGGGTATAGAAATCATTGGACTATTCATTACATATTACCCCATAGTAAGATTGATCTTATTTCATTTTCCTGAGCAATTGATAGTTCCTCCATATGAAATCATTACTTGAAACTCTGGCACTGGATATACAAAGCAATTGAGAGATTTGGCTAATTTATAGTGAACGAAATTATGAGTACTAATAGAATCAATTAGGACTATTACCTTTTTCTTTTTGATATGTCATTTGATCTTGAGGGTTTGAGGAGTGCTAATTCCAACCAATGCATTACACGATATCATGTGAGTCAACTCTTCAGAAGAAATCACTTCTACGTTTTCATCTTGAGATGGTTCTTGTTCTTCTTCCTCTTCACGATCCATGTAGAATAATTTCTTCTCACCACACTTATGTCCCTTATTGTACTTGCTGTCACAATTAAAGCATAAACCATTTTCTTTTCTTTTCTCCAATTGTTGAGGTGTCAACCTTGTAGGTTGAGGTGTTTTAGAAGAAGGAGAATTATTCTCTCAATAGATGTTAGGAGTGGTCATTCTAGTAGCCATAGCCATATTTTTACTTTCAACATTTCTTGCCACCCTAAATGCATTCTCCAATGATTTGGGTTCCCAAAGGTAACCCTCATGTTGAATGTTATCCCTTAAAGTTCCTATGAATACATCAATCAAGTGATAATATGGAATATTTGTTACCTTTATATTCAACATTTGGAAGTTCTCAATGTGCTATGTAACTGAACCCTTTTTCTTGAGATTTATCAATTGGCTAAAGAAGGTATTGATTCTTGCATCCTCATAGTGTGCTATCATTTCTTCCATGAAAATTGTCCAAGTGATGAGTGATTTGCGAGAAAAAAGCCATCGCTACCACACAAATTGATGGGGTTATAAATATAAAGAAGCAATTTGTACCTTTTTTGTATATGGCACATCATGTAGATCAAAGAATTGCTCCATCTGAAGTATCCATGTGATTACGTCCTTTCCATCAAATTTCCTCATATCGATCTTAGGAACGTGGTTGGTCTTCAATCCAAAGTTGGAGTTTCTCCATTCTTGATTCATCTTCCTTTTGTCCTCATCATGAAATTCATGGGATAAATTTTCACTTCCAGGTGTCCTCTCTATTAGGAAATTTTTCAATCCTTCCATGATTTCCTTTTTTAAACCATCCATCATCCCTTGTAGTTCATCTTTTGTCACTATTTTCTTTTGTAAATCATTTATGTCCCTATGCATTTCTTCACCTTCATCAAGAGTCCAAGTAGCACTGTATAGAGGCTTATTTGGTGTAGAAGTTCCCTTTTTTGGTGGAATGTTAGTAAAGTATCACCTTTAAACCTTGATTTTGAGGTGGTTCTGCTAGACAATATTTCTTCTGTTGTATCTCTAAAATTTCATCCCTTCTAGGTATGAAATTTTATTTTTTGTAGTTCTCTAATATTTCTTCTCTGTAATTCCACAGGTCTGATCAAAATTGTATGTGCCAAGGGGAATTTATGGTAATTTCTCCACAACTTGCTTATTTTTTGCTTTTCCAGGAGATCTCACTTGTATAGCGTGTCCCGCACAAAATAATTGATATAAAATTCTGAAAATTGTACCAGAAATACTACAGGATGTCCACTATCCAATGCAAATAGTATCACTCAATTTGGATACTCTAGGAATAATTTATGATTGTTTTACCCAGAACACCTGCTTGAAACTAGTCAATAGGACTAGTCATATACCCTATCTCGCACAGGGTGTAACTAAAAATGTAAGATGACCTAGAAGATGAATGTTTTATCAAAGATACTTTAATAATTTATATTAATATCCTGTGGATTTCAAATTCTGAAACGTTACAGAAAATTTTTTATAGCGAAAATTCTGTGATGACTCAATTCAGGATGATTTCAGAACCCTATCTTACACAAGTTGTATCTCCGAAATTATAAGGCCTTTGGAGATCAAATTTGAGCCTAACATACCTTGATCCGTCTACTAAAATCCTCCAAGGGGTTCCTTTTGAAACATTGTAGAAAAAACATTATATCAAAAATTCCAAGGTGTCTCAGATGTAGCAGTGAAACCCCAAGACCTTGAGCTCTGATACCATATGTTAAGAACCAAATATCAATATAGCATAGAAAAACCTCAAAATAAGTACTCAATGCCTTGAAAAAGAGAGAAATTCAGATAATAAGTCTCTTCGAGGGGGAAACCTCCTTATACACCGCATAAATGTCCAAATACAAGATGATTCCAAATGAAAATGTCTCCTTGGTATATATAGGAGACGAGGAAGTACAATTACAACTGATGGACCCAAGCCGACATAAATAAAGTAACAATACTAATGTAATATTCCCCAATTAATGGGTAATGTGCCACTATTTAGGGCTTAACATACCTCAACCATGAAGAATCATCTCAAATATATGAACCATAAAAACCATGCCATATGCTAAACCAGATATACCAAAATACCTTACTCAATAATGTACCCAAGATGTACGTCAATCATGTGTCAAACCCTCATCAATAGGAAAAGTATGCCTCAAGCAATCACCACATCATAAACAAGCATAGCCTTCAAAACAAGTACACAAACATAACAATACCTCTGTAGCTGACTTGAAACACTGAAATGTTGACATGTAAGTTATCTTCTATCTTCAGGGACCTGGTACTATGCGTTCAACACCAATATCTTGAAATTTAAGATTTCTGTGGTGGGAGTTTTGTTCATAATTATTCGGAAGAACCACAGTATTCATTATTTTATGTCAATATCTTGGATTTTCAAAATACAGGGAACAATTGTCAATTCATCAATAGAAACATAATACATATCATCTTGGAAAGTAGCATGCAATATTGTATGACTATGCAAGATTTTGCATGATCTTGGTGTAATTCAAAAGTCAACAACTAGTTTATTGATCGACAATTAGTCAACAATAAAAATGGCTATGAATACAACATTTCATTCAAATACTAAGAATGTAGACACCAAATACCACTTAATCAGATCTCTCGTTGTCAAGGACATCATCAAGCCTAAGTTATGTCCATCTAAAGATAAAACTTTAGAAATTTTTACCAAGCCTCTTGGTAGAATAAAGTTCACTAAGTTCATAAATGAGTTTGGCATTTGTAAAAATGAACTTTCAAATTAAAGGGGGAAATGTAGCTTAATAATACTAATGTTATAGAAGTATAAATACATTATTTTAGAAGTTATTTTATTATAGATTATTTGTCAAGAAGACATTAGAATTAATATGTAAAGGACACCTATCATACTCATGTGATTATGTAAATGGTTGTTCTCCTAGAGTTTAGCTTAGGAATGGACTATATAAACTAGCTATTTTTCATGTGAGGTACATAGTATTTATGCCATCACTTATCTTTCTAACTCAATTTTACTTATTTAATAAAATTACATGTATGATAACACTTTTGACTCAGTAGATTTGCATTTATAAATGTCGTCAATTTTGAAAAGTTCTCTTATACCATAAGAATTTGAATTCAAAATGAATAACCATGAAATTTAAGATAAATACTTCAAATATTTAGAAAAAAAATCTAATATAAAAAAATAACACAAATTTATGATTAAAGGACATATGGTCAAAAATATAGAATGTAGCTATAATAATAATTTACAATGCACATTTTTCTATGTCACAGTATACACTATTCCATACATTATTTCATTTCTTTCCTCCTTTCCTTAATCTGTGATCACATTTACAACTCGTTGAAAGTTACAACTATCACATGCTAAATCTCATTGTTGATCTGTTAAAATAAATAGTGAGATAATATTGCAATGGGAACAAAAGTGAGAGGGATTTGAATAGTGAGTGACATTTCACTATGCTTCCCATTTCTTCAAAACAACAATGATATTTACGAAACTTCTCTCTTACAAAATTCTCTATGGCGTTTGACTTCCTGTAAGCACAGTTGGCTATAAAATTTGCGGGTGCTTCAGAAATTAGTAGAAGATAACAAGGAGGCGGAACCAACAATTTGAGGGATGAGAAGGATATCTCTAAAAGGGAGGTCCCGTGCAATCTCGTACCCTATGCGAGGTCAAGAATGGTTGTTCCATTGACCATAGATCATAAGAAGAATCAATGATCCTATATAACGGTGGATACTAGAGATGATCGTGATCATAGGGGAAGCTACAGTAGCCGTGCAATCACTTCACCAGTGGATGAGAACCATTAGATCTTAATTGTGCAAGAATCAGGAGGAATGAACGTCGACCGTTCATCATCTGGTTAGGAATGTTGCACATCGTATGATCAAGAGAAAGGAGTAGAACGATAATAAATGAAAAGAAACCATCAGATCTGAGAGACTATAGAGGAGGACCATTAGTTCAACGACTGATTAAGTCATGACCGTCGGATCAGGCTGAAGACAGATCAACAGATGGGGATTATTACGGAGTGTGAAGGAGAAATTAACAGGTTATCTACTTCACATCCTGCAATCATGTGTGACCATAGATCTCCATTGGGAGGAAGATCAACGGTGGATGTCGATTCCATTATTGGAGATCAACTTCCATTGTGGAATTCGAGATTGGGTTTAACCACCGTGCTAGTTGTGGCTCTGCAATCCATTGTAGTCGTCGGATCTGGGGGAAGACGGATCTATGTCATAGATGTGAAGGAGGACGTAAGGGTCATAGATCTCGACACTAATTCAATATATATCATCGATTAATAGACAAGGATTAAGTCGAGGTCATATCTCTCGATCGCATGGATGGGAAGCGAAGATCCTTCAGGATAGAATGAAGGAAAAGGTTTTAGCGCCCCAGTGTTGAATCTAGGCATGTAGATATTCAATCCTATTAGTGATCGAATCACAAAAGGAGAAGAGCAATCCTAGGACACCCCTTTGTGGGTTTAGAGAACTCTGAGGAAGAATTAGTTCTTAATTGTGGGATAGGCAAGTTGGATTTGGATCTGGTCCAATCTTAGAGGTAAACTTGGCTGGGTTCATATCTAAATTACATCATAATTGTTTTCAAATGATAGTCAACTGCATATGGTATTTTACAAGGCCATTCTTAAGATTTAGTGCAATTGGATTTTACAAGGCCTTCTTTAAGATTCAGTACAATGGACAAATATATGTTTTGATTGGACAAATGTTGGATGGGTAGGTTTAGGTACTATCTGTTATCAATAGAATCAAATTAAGCATATCATATCCACTAATTTGTCGTCATTTTTGTCTTCTCTTTTAATATTTTATAGTTTTATCATACAATTTTAGTGGGCCTAATGGTTAATAGCATATGTTATTTCCAAATCCTTGGAGGTCACAGGGTTAAAACCAGCGAGGTAGAAGTTGTACATGTAGGAACCTCCAATGCTTGACCTCTCAACCCTTACCAAATCACAAGTTCCTTCTAATATTAAATTTATCATATTTTAATATTTTATCGTATGTTTAACTTTGACACTTTGATGCTGAGGGTTATATAGCATTGTTGTAAATTCTATTCGGGTATTGTTTTAATCCAATTTCCCATGATTTTCTTTTATCACCATCAACGGATTTCTAGTTGTCAATCTGTCCTATTTAGTCGCTCCTCTCCATATGATAATGAATAGTCTACATCCTCTTTCTATATTATAAATTGTATCCTTCCATGAAAGAGAACGTGAAAGCAACATCTTATTGATTGCACATGTTATTCTTTACGTAACATAAAAGTATAATAACATCCATGACTGTAACATAAAAGTATAATAACATAAGTGTGGGTGGGGAAGTCATGTATTCCAAGTTAGGAGCATTGACTGATGGCGTAGGCACAACAAAGTGGTTATGAGCGTCCATTCTCGAGACTCCTTGACGATGGCATCGAGGTAAGGAATCTGCTGCTTGTCATCTTCCACCATCGATCTCTCTCCACGCTACGCACACGAGCTCATCGTATAATCAACCCTTGGTTCTATACTATGGGTGGAGGAAACTGCGAGTAATTTATTGGATAAAAGAATTGGTCAAATTTTGTGGGTTTTATAGTCTTCCTGTGTGTTAATATCATGTAGGTGACAATAACTTATATGTATCCCTCTTCACAATGAAATCGACCCCCATCTTGATCAAATTGGCCTTGTATACCCATAGATGAAAGCATAAATGTAATAAGAGAAGCTCATACATCTCTCATTTCTGGTCATTTTGGGGTTGGTAAGAAAGTAGCACAATTACAAAGATATTGTTATTGGCCTCGAATGAATGAAATTGTTTCCAAGTATATTAAAGTGTGTGTTATGTGTGTCATAATTAAGCATAACAACAAAAAGTTGGGTTTATATACAACACTTCCAGTGCCTTCTCATCCATGGGAAAGTATCTCCACGGATTTTGTAGGGGGTTTGCATGCTGATGTCTAGGACGGGTCATTATTATCTATATGTCATGGTGGACAGGTTCAATAAGATGTCTATTTTTATGCCATGCAAGAAACAGGTCATAGCTGAACATAAAGCACATATGTTATTTGCTAATGTATGGGTTCATTTTGGACTTCCTACATCTATTATATCAGATCGCGACTCTCACTTTTTGGGAAAGTTTTTGTCTCGTTTATGGGAGCTCATGGACACTAAGTTGAAGAAGAGAATGTTTTTTCATCCCCAGACAGATGGAAAAACATAGGTGGTAAACATAACAATGGTACATCTTCTTCAAGGATAATGCAAAAAGCGTCCTAAGTTATGGGATGAAAAATTACCTTATGTACATCATGCCTTCAATCATGCCATGTATTCATCTACTCTGAAAATGCCTTTTAAAGTATGTTTTGGGTACTTTCCTAAATCACCAATGGAATTTGATTTTGGAGAAGTAGGTAAAGAACATGGATAGGATGATATAGATAAATATCACAGGTTCATTCAAAATATTCAATAGGTGCATCAAGTAGTACATGAATGATTGGACAAAATCCAAACCAAGTATAAGGTAAGGTACCATAAACATCGGGTTGATCATCAATTTGAAGTCGAAAATCAATTATGGTTACATATCAACAAAGATAGAATGAAGGGTGAAGATAAAAATATAAGGCCAGTCGAATATGGTCCATTCAAGATCTTGGAGAAGATTGGTACTAATGTCTTTTGTTTAGATATAAAACCTAAATGCAAATGTATTCAATGGTAATTGTTGAGAATTTGAAGCTTTATGAGCCTCCTATTATTATGGATGAAGATGAAATTATTCAGGTTATGACAGTTGATAATTTTTCTCTAGAATATTTGGATGAGATACAAGAAGATGATATTCTCGACAGAAGAATCAAGTCTTCACAACGAGGAGATGTGGAATATCTTCGAGTTGGTCTTAAATGATTAAAACCAAGTAAATCAAAGTGGATTGAGATCGAAAGGGTGAGGTAACTCTACCCTCACCTAATTGTTGAGTAATCAAAACTTTTGGTGGTCCAAAAGTATTCCAATGGGGAGAAATTATCTAGAAGGATCCGATAATTCTCACAGAGGTCTAGAAGGATCCATAACATCCAAAGAGGTCCAGAATGGTTCAAAGATACTCAAAATTCAGATATCTCAAATTCTCTCTAAAGGACCATCAATGCATAGAGCTCGGTGATATCTTTCCGACATCATAGAAATCGCCTCAAATAGAGTTCGTATGCAAAATTTATGAGCAGTCAAAGTTCAAGTCAAACCAGGAAAAAATCAAAGGTGACATGTGTCACCACTACAAGGGTGACATCTGGAACCTGATCGTACAGGTGACATGGCACATAGGTTGGAAGGTGACTGGGAATATCGTACAAACCAAGTGATCCAATCACAGGTTAACAAGTGGTAGAGATAAGCCAATGAGAGGTTGTCATGTGGAAGCCTCCCATTGGCCTTTATGGTCATGGTTATGTAAAATTTATGGATTCAATGGGGGTCGAACCTGCGAACTCCATAAGCCTTACCAAAGCCTTCACTACCATCGCGCCACACTATAGTTACTTAGCCATACGTGTTGTTGATTATATTTAAGCTTGTATAAAGGTTTAATTGGTGGAAAAAAGGGTTGAGGGCCTAATCCCCTGACCCATAGCTCGTGATCGTGTAATATACCATATGACAACAATCGTCCATGTAATCCATGCAATATGGGGTTTTTTTAAATTTATGCTATATATATTGCTCTGAAAAATATTCCTTAACCACCGCATATTTTATAAAAAAATACTATGTATAGTATGGTCAACAGTGTTCGAACCCACGACCTACTATACAATAACCAAATGTCTTAACCAATTGCACTAAGGATGCATGTTGGTTACGACAAATGCCTAAATCTTATTTAATGCTAATCGTGGATTTCAGAGAGTGGTTAAGGGAGTTTGTGCTCTATTTAATGGTACACAGATCGAGAATTGTACACACACATTGATTGATGCAGAGTTATGTCTCAAAGTGTGTGCCTAAGGGTACAAGGACTTTGAGTCTACATCTTAAAGCATGTCGAGAGGTCCCTTGATGAAATTTCAAGAAATTTATACTCATTGTTCATGATTTTTCACAAGGAATCCAACAGTGCATTCCATTTTTGCATTTCAGCAACATGTAAAAAGGTCTTTGTAAAACACAAGCATTTGAGCATTAATAAAGAGGTCTTTATTGGAAGTGGACCCTGTAGAAATTTCAATACAAATTAAGTATTTCTTGTGATTCTCTTGATCTAACAATTATATTCCACTGTTAAATACAAAATCTCTTCTACTATTATTCTTGAGGAAAATTAAACCACGATCACAACCACAATCACAAAGTGAAATATCAAGAACACATAACACAGAAGTTTTACGGGGAAAGCGTAAAGCTAAAAACCCCACTATCATATATTATGTATATCATGAATCATGAAACAATCTCATACAAAAATCTAATCCAAGAGCTCTCAGTACAATACAATTGTTTCACACTGTCATACACAAATCAACAAATACATGTGCCAATTCCTGTGTCTAGACAACTTGCCTCCTCTGCACAATCTCTGCAAATCGAATTCTCACAATTGGAATTACAATTGCCTAGTTTTCACATGCTCATAAGCATATCCACTGCATGTGTGATCAAATAACAACTGATAGCCAAATTTTCCCTTTCACCTGTTATCTCAACTGGGCTTCCATTGGATCTGAAATGCATGTAGTTAACCATGGAAAATCTTTAGTTGCATGTGAGTTCACTGATTTAGAGCCTTCGTCAGAATGTCTGCATTCTGATCTTCCATAGGAATGTATTGAAACAACATGATCTTCCGTTGTACACAATATCTGAGATGATGATACTGGATATCTATATGCTTAGATCTGTCATGAAACACAGGATTAATCAAGAGTTTAATGCAACTCTGATTATCACAATAAATCAGTATTGGATCTAAATGAGAACCAAACAAAAGAACCAATATCTTTATCATCCAGATAGCCTCACATGTAGTTTGACTCGCTTCCATGTATTCCTCTTCTGCTGAACTAAGTGCCACGGATCTCTCTTTCCTGCTGTACCAAGAAATAACTTTAGATCCGATACTAAAGATCCCCCCTGATGTGTTCTTTCTATCCGTTGGGCTGCCTTCCCAATCTGCATCCGTGAAGCCATGCAACTTCACATCATCCATCTATCTATACCATAATCCATACTCAGATGTGCCCTTGATATATCTCAGGACATGCTTACCCGCCTCCCAAAAGAGTTTGGTAGGATTAACCATCGCTTGACTTAGTTGGTTAACCGCATAGCAAATGTCCGGTCTCGTATTCACTAAATACATTAGCGAACCCACTAACTGTTAATAAACAATAGCATCCACTACTTCTCCAGAAGTAGCATCCTCTTTCCTCTAGTTTCCTAGAAGAGGAGTATCCATGGGTTTGCAACCCTCCATGTGAAACTTACCCAGTATCTCTCTTGCATACTTTCCTTGAGACACAAAAATTTCACCATCTCGCTGCCATATTTCCAATCCAAGGAAATAATGAAGAAGGCCCATATCCTTCATCTCAAACTCCTTTGCAAGGTCATCCTTGCATGAGTGTATCATCTGCTCATCACTAGTCAGTATTAAATCATCAACATAAAACACAATGATTAAAAGCTTACCCTCCACCACAATTTGGTATAAGTTTGCATCCGCTTCACTTTTGGTGAAGCCCAATCCAATGAAATAGCTGTCTATCTGAGTGTACCAAGCATGGGGTGCATGTTTCATCCCATATAGTGCTCTCTTGAGCTTGCACACATGCAATTCTCTGTCAAAGGTCTCAAAACCTTCTAGTTGTTCAATGTACACTTATTCCTTAATGATCTTGTTGAGGAATGCAGTTTTTACATCCATCCGATGAATGCGCCAACCCATCTGCACCGAGAGTGCAAGGATGGATCTTATGGAAGAGTACCTTGCGACAGGTGCAAAGGTATCATCATAATTTATCCCCTCGATCTGTGAGAAGCGTCGGGCCATAAACCTGGCCTTGTAT
>JASDQU010014143.1:114253-125666 GCA_032191745.1 Picea mariana
CCTGATCTAACAATTATACGCCACTGTTAAATACAGAATCGCTTCTACTATTATTCTTGCGGAAAATTAAACCATGATCACAACCACAATCACAAAGTGAAATATCAAGAATACATAACACATAAGTTTTATCGGGAAAGCGTAAAGCTAAATACCCCACTATCATATATTATGTATATCATGAATCATGAAACAATATCATACAAAAATCTAATCCAAGAGCTCTCAGTACAATACAATCATCTCACACTGTTATACACAAATCAACAAATACATGTGCCAATTCCTGTGTCCAGACAGCTTGCCTCCTCTGCACAATCTCTGCAAATCGAATTCTCACAATTGGAATTACAATTGCCTAGTTTGCACATGCTCATAAGCATATCCACTGCATGTGTGATCAAATCACAATTGATAGCCAAACTGTCCCTTTCACCTGTTATCTCAACTGGGTCTCCACTGGATATGACATGCATGTAGTTAACCATGGAAAATCTTCAGTTGCATGTGAGTTCACTAATTTACTGAACTCTCACTGGTGCATGTTTAGTTACAACTAGTACAACTGATCTTAACTCACTTAAATACACTTATAGTTCTATTACAAATCCAACTCACTCAGTTATGAATGAAATAATAGATTAAGATTTATTGTGAAATTTATTTAAGGGAAAAGTAAATTAGACACATGTTTCTTGTTGACTTTTCAACAGGCCCTAAGTCATAGCCCAAATTGGGTCAACTCCGTTATCAAACTTGTGTATGTGATTTCATCATTTTTGTTCATTTTGTGCTCAATTATTTGCAAGTTATTTATCATTAAATTGTATGTGGTTAGATAAGTATTTGACATATGAATTGTAAACAATCAAGCGACCATTATTATTTCTAAGATCAAGCATATGTTTATATGTATTTAAACATTGCCTACCAATTACAAAAAAATTCCTACCAATTACACAAAAGTTCCTACCAATTACAAAACAAGACAAAAAAATTCTTTTCAGTTACACTAAAAAACAAAAAGACTACATATTATAATTGTTTTTCATAGCTCATGTCGGGTACTGAGAGTGTTTTTCATAGAAAAAGAGTTTGGAGATTGTGGTCTCCTCGTATGTCAAGCTTAGGACAATGCCCACATGAGAGTGCACACACTCTAGAATGAATGCATGGTTTAGAACACACACTTTTGTTGTGTAATAAAATCAGGCGAGCACAATGCTCGAGCTCATTTATTTTTCTTGAAAGAGTGTGTGTGCACTCTTAATGCAATAGGAAAAGAAATTGTTATATGACCCACGTAACTTTAGGAATAAAGAAGGTGTGGAGGGAATTGGGGGAAATCGGGGCGTGGGGACTTAGTATTGAAATTTATTTGAGGCATAGGGTAGTTTTTAGGTAACTCAGATGAAGGTTCATCAGTTGTGGGGCCCCCAGGAAGATATATTGGAATAAGTATCTTAGGGCCAAGGTGTAGAGGCGATTAAGGGACAGGTATAGGTGTGACCTACATGTATATTGGGATAGGGTCCAAGTGGAGGTATATTCTTAGGAACAAAGGGGGATATATGTTGATCATAGGTAGGGGCCCAAGGGTATATGAGTGTAGGGTATGGGAAAAGAAGGATATAGACGAGTAGATGGGGATAGGGGTTCGATGGAGATAGTGGCCCAGTGGGAGGGAGGGAAATATTCCTCCCTCTCTCCCCCCCCTTCTCTCTCCTCCTCTATCTCCATTTTAAGGCCGCTAAGGCCCCAAAGCTCATTTATTATGTTCTTAATTAATTATAATTAGGTTATCTTAGTGGTAGGTTACATCATGGTCATTTTATCTCCTATTTATAATAAATGAGAATATTTTGTATAAGAATATAATATTGTCTTATGAACTAGATATATTGTAAAAGGTGTTTTCCCCCTTGAAGTTCACGATATTAATTTAATTTTTATCCATTTTAAGGTTTTTGGTTCATAAGATTTGGTATCATAGCATAATCCTAGGGTTTTTCTTCTTCAAGCGAGTCATCTTGGAATTTTCTCTATTACTTTGTTCCTGGGATGCTTTAGAGAACACAATTTAGAGGTTACTTAGGAGAAATATCAAAGTAAATTCATTAAAAATTTAAAGTTTTGTTTCATTACACGTTCAAAGATATAGCTTATGGAAGTTAGGGTTTATGACTCATCCTAAAATCAATTTTGAACATATCATTTTGAAATTTTCTCTATAAGTTTTTTTTAGGCTGTTTCAGATAGTGAATTTTTTTTGGATACTAAGGAGAAATTTTACAGTACAGGTGGTAAAAATTATAAGTTCTATTTCACTCTACTTTCAGAGATATAGTCCACGGACTGAAAGATTTGTGACTAATCCTGAAATCAATTATCTTGGAATTTTCGCTATATTTTTTTTTCACTGAAGTTTTAAACTCTAAAATTTTTTAAATCCCGAGTTGACACAATGAAGTGCATTTGAAAAACGTTTTATATTTTAAATCATCATATATTTTATGATATATTTCTTTAGGAAGATAGGGTTCTTGCTCAAGTTATTTTTTGGTGATTTTAAGATTTTTTTCTGTGGTTAGCAAGATCATTTTGAATTCTTTTTTAGAAACATGTTTTGGTGTATTTAAATAACATATGATTTTTCATTTTATGGGTAAAAATATGGTTGGAGAAGAATACACACAGGAAATACAAATGGTTTCACATGGTTGAAAACACATTGTTTCACCTAGTTGGAAACTCATGTAACCCCTTCTAGTACCCCTTTGAATAGTACTGCAATAAATGATACCTATATATGGAAAAACTTCCACATAAATTTGGTTATATAGGAATTCCCCTACATATGTACCTGAAACAAACCTTAGATAAGTTATTCATTCCTCTTGTTGCTATAGTACACCGAGAATAGCACTCGGGGAGACCACTCTTTGATACCCAGGTAGTCGGGTAGTACAACTAAGGGAACAATTGAGCCTCCTTAGTTAGAGCCCTGAGATATTTGTTTCAAGTACTATTGTTGGAACCTACACATATATTAGAGAGATATAAAACCTAACACTCCTTTGTCCTTGAGACACTAAAACTTTTTTCTAATGAACCCACTCCTAAGGGATAACCATAATTCATGATAAAGAGGAAAAACAATAGTATTTGTTCACATGGCTCTAAAGGGTGCTCCTAAATTTTTCTTCACCAACTAAATCACTAAATAACTCAACCATTATTGATGAAGAAAATAGAGAGGTTTTTAACCAAATGGGATAGTTGGAAAAGAAGACGAGTGAAAATATTGCACAAATGGAAAAGAAGATGAATAAAAATAGTACATATATGGAAAATAAGATGGATGAAAATAAGTATCAAATGGAAATAAATATGGATGAAATGGAAATAAATATGGATGAAATGGAAAATAAGATGGATAAAAATATGTAAGTACTATAAAATTCCATGTCAACTATCATACAAACCCTAGATCAGAGGCCTTCTAAAAGTGACATTGTAACTAAAGGGACTCATGAAAATAGAGGTAGTGTTCATGCTGAGCAACCTTCAAATAATAAGAATTTTTCATGTGGTTTTAAATCTAATAGTCGATTTAATTATGGATGGGTTCCTAAGGGTGTCAACTTTCACAAGATTGAATTAAAGAAATTTGATGGAACAAAGTCTTTACCTGGGTGAACCAAGTAGAGAAATATTTTAAACTGCATAATATTATGGGATAAGAAAAGGATTCAAACAAAAACTTTGAAATTTGAGATAAAACCATATCAATGGTATCAATAGGTAGCTAAAAGGAAGCTCAATCCTCATTATTATACTTGGGGTTTATTTATAAGAGACTTAGAAGCATAAAATGGGAAAGTTTGGGAACAAGACTACTTCAATCAATTTACAAGAATCAAGAATGTTAGTGTGTTGAGCCCTCAAAAGCTCCCCTTTACTTTTGAAAAAAGTAAAGGGTTCCCCATTTTGGAAAATATTTCCTTTGTTCGCATTTGATTTTGTTTCAATTGATTTGAAGGGATGGTTTGATAGTTTTTCCAATCTTGGTTGTTTGGTTTTTCATGCTTCTTATCATCAATTATTTTTGGGTTTATCTTTATGGGATGCAATTTTGGTGATGTAATGTTGTCGGAAAAAAAAAAAAAAAAAAACAACGTTAGAGAAATCCCATCCACACATCTAGCTTAATGATTATGATTTTGATGATGGGATGGTTGTGTCATGTAAACTTGTTGTTTCGTCGCATTTTCCTCACGTAAATAATGAATGCACCATTTAAGTATTGTTCTCCCTGGTTATTCAATATTTTTTGCATTCTCATCCAAACATGTTCAAGTTGATTCCATGCTTAGAATTTCTTTAAATTATATTATCATGAAGTTTCGACATTCTTGTCGAGGTTGGTCTTTAGTGCATAAATGAGTTAGCTAAGCATTTTGGCAGATTGAAATAATTCGATTCAAATTCAAATTTCAAAAAAAATAATTTGTGTCTTAAAAGAGAACACATCAAGCAATGGAAATGAGCAAATAACTTCCAGTTTCAATAAAACTTCATTTTTCCACCAGACTTAAACTTTCATTGTAAAACAATGCCTTTTGCATTTTTATTCTTTTGGCAAGCTAAAACAATTCAATTAAGGCTTATTCATATGTTTTTTGATCGACGACTTAAAAGAATGAATATTAAAGAGTGGAAATGAACTGACAAAATTTGATTTGAGGAAAGCATTACCTTTTACAAAACTCAAATTTTCATTAAAAAAACATTATTTGAGCAACTTTGTTCTTTGATTATTTCATTCACCGAATCATGGTTTATCTTCTTGAAGTTCATGAACTTAATCATATTAACAATTTTCAAGAACCATGTTTAAGGATGAGATTTTCTCCTCGTGATTTCCAAGTCATTGTGGTTGTTTTGTCACATTTATCTTTTCATCATGATGATTGCATTGTTCAAATATAATTCAATTTTTGCTTGTTAAATTAAGACAACTAATTCACTTTAAATCCTACTTGAATTATTTAATACCTTTCATTGGCTTAAACTTTGATTTTCAACATCTTCCCCAGTGATTAGTTTCAAGGCATAATTTATACCAACAAGGCATTTTGGCATACTCAAATTATTTTATCAAAAGGTTAATTCAATTGTACTCAATATGCACCTAATAAATTTTTAAACAAACAAATAATGATAAACTGAATGATTGCAAGATGGGAAAAACATCAAATTTTACATAATCTTTACTTTTGTTAAAAATAAATTTATGTCTTTTCTCTTCCATGATTATTTTTCCCTAATAATGACTCTTATTAAAGGTTCTTGATACTCTTATGGGCATGGTTAAGTAGTTAGTTTAATGATTGATGCATATAGATATATTAAGTTTGCAATAGAAACTATATCTTCTTTATTGATTTGTGTGAAATTATCCTAAGACACCGTGAATATGATCCTATATGAAGATTCTTCAAATATGATGTCATATTTAGTGTGAATATCATATATGTAGTGTTCAATAGTGTTGACTATGGGAAACTCATAAAACCCTGGTTAGTTATTGTTTACCATTAAGCATTATGGAGTAAAATCAATCATAAATAATGAAAATTATAAACAACTAAAAAACAATTTACGGTATTTAAGCATTGAATAGTTGTGAAACATTTTTTTCTGATAAAATTCTTAGTTACATATGGGTGAGTGCATGAAGTTGGTGGATAAAAAAATGGAAAGGGGGTTAACAAGAACATGCACTTGCATGAATGTGTGCATGCTCTTAGAAACGTGCTTGCGTTCCTAATCCTATAGGTTTGGCAATGCATGAACCTCCAACAAGATTACCACGTAGGTTCGTCGGTAGGAACACAAACATATTCTTAGGAATGCATGGAATTTCTTAACAAGAATGTGCATGCATTCTTGCTATGCCCTTTTTTTCTTAGACTTTCATTAGTTTCGTTAACATTAGATTTACAATAGCATTTTTATCTTCTTTTAACATTCAATAGTCATATACTAAAATATATAAGAAACTAATAATAAGAACAATAGGAAACAAGTATTTGTCCTGGGAAAACCCCAAACTCAGGGAGAAAACCCAACCAACGTTTCTTAGAGAGAATACACCAATACAAACATGAACATGCTCTAATCACAAAAGAAAACCAACAATGAAGAACCGAATACTTATCTATTATTCTTTTCAAACCATAGAGAGGGTAGACAACTGAGTCACCCCAGAACTGGTGCAAGATAGGCGTATCACTAACGCACCACAAAATTGGCACAAGTGGTAACTGCAATTGCAGTTTCTACTGCAATTGCAACTGCTATTGTAACTACAATTGGCACAAAGAAACTAGGAAACAACACACAAACTTAGAACAACTCTTCTAGAGGTAGCGCACAAGAGAGATCACCAAGAACCACCAAGAATATATTTACCCAAGTGGGGTGCACTCTCCAAGAGAACCAGAAACTAGAAACAATGAAACTACAGTTGCAAATAAAGCTGCAACTGCATAGTGCACATTGCAGAAGGAGAACTATGTGGTTGTACAAATGAACTCACCCAGAATTGTATTTATACTAATCTAGGTGCTTTTCTAGGGCCAACTTCTTATTAGGGGTCTTTATTATTTATCTGGTTTGTCTTCTCTTCCTAGAAATTATATTTCCACTTTATTATTATTTCCTGTGGGCCAACTTCTCTTCTATGGTATTCTATTTTACTTTATTCTTTTCCGAGGTGTTCTTCAAATATTCAATGGTCTTCCTTTGAATTATTTGAATCCTTTTCTTCTCTAAGAAAATTTGTTCAGGAGGAAAATACCTCCTGTGGCTACCAAAACATCAACACTCCCTCTTATCTAGGGAGGTATCTTTCCATGATGTCTTCATCTGGTAGTCCACTAACTACTCTGCAATTAACTAGTAGCACATAGACACTACCATTCCATCAGTAGCTCAAATCATACACCAAAGTCTCTATGACTATGCTGCAATCAACCAGTAGAAAATAAATACTTCCAAGCGGTCTGCTAGTATTCATGGAAATCATATAGTAGCACACAACTACTACAATTCCATCCAATCTGCTGCCGAGACATAGTAGTAAACAACTAATTTCTAGTGATACACAATCATTTCTAGTGGTACATGATCACCATAGTAGCACACAACTACTTTCCAGTGATACAAAATCATTACCAGTGGAACACATCCACCATAGTAGCACACAACTATTGTTGATTGATACACAATCACTACCAGTGGAACACATCCACCATAGTAGCACACAACTATTGTTGATTGATACACAATCACTACCAGTGGAACACATCCACCGTAGTAGCACAGAACTACTATCCAGTGATACACAATAACTTCCAGTTGAACACATCCATCATAGTAGCACATAGATATTTTCTAGTGACACACAATCACTACTAGTGGAGCACATCCATCATAGTAGAACACAACTATTGTCCAGTGATACACAATCACTGCCAATGAACACATCCACCGTAGTATCACACAACTATTGTCCAGTGATACAAAATCACTTCCAGTGGAACATATCCACCATAGTAGCACACAACTATTGTCGAGAGACACACAGTCTATGCCATAGTCTCACGACTATGCATGTGATGTTTCTTCTCTCATCAATTCTAGTAATGCATTACCCCCTCAGTCACCTCACATGACTGATCTAGGGAACCCTTGGCCAGAGGGGTTATCCAACATGAGGAGAAACAACACACCTCCCTCTCAACGAGGGTGGAAATTATTCATTACGCCAAGTTTTTCTCTGAAGTACTCATACTTCACTCTAGACAGAGGCTTGGTGAGAATGTTCACTATTTGCTCATCTGTGGATATGTACCGGAGATGAGCTCCACATCTCCTCTCTGCACCATGTCTTAGATGTAATGGTATTTTATCTGTATATGCTTCACACAACTTTGATTACCACAATATATCAAATTTGGTTCCAACTTTAGATAAAATATCCTCGCAAGCAACTTTTGAGGCCAAACTGCTTCATGGCTTGCAACACTGGCTGCTATATATTATGCCTCTGTTGTACTCAGTTCCACTGAAGTCTGAAGAAACATCCTCATGTGATTTTTTGGTCCACTACACTACCTACCCAGTCAGAGTTTCTAGAACCTTGCATATTCACATATCCATCTGAGACATATCTCAATCCATATCTAACCGTACCATATAGGTACCTCAACACATGTTTTTCTTCTAGCCAGTGTATATGTCTAGTCTCAACCATGTATTGACTCAAATTGCTCACTGCAAAACATATGTCTAGCCTGGTGTTAACTAGGTAAATCAAGGATCCGATCAATTTTCTGTACATCATGGGATCCACCAAATCTGAATATGAACCACTCAATATCTTTATATTCATGACAATAGGTGTAGCCATGGAATTACAATCCATCATCCCAAATCTCTACATGATCTCAACAATATATTTTCCTTGGATAAGGAAAATATCATCTCTGTCACACCTATAATCCCAACAAATACGTATCCTTCATTTCAATCTCTGAAGTGAGTTCCCTCTTACACCCATCTGTGATCTTCTCATCCCCTTTAAGAAATAGTTCATCCAATATCAAGGGATAACCATCCCCAAGCTCATCAAAATAATTGTTTGGCATATCCTGCCTCGAGTGTCTTCTTAATCTTGTACAAATATTTCTTCAATATACAAACATGAAACTCCTTCTCATGTATCGTGTGGCTACTCTATGTACACTTTTTTTGGGTACTGGAGCAAGTGTCTCATCATAGTCTTCTCCCTCTTGCTAGGAGAATCCTCTAGCCATAAATATAGCTTTGTACATATCTATGCTTCGATCTGCAACATGCTTGATTTTGTAGATCAACTTGGAAGTCACCATTGACTTCCCTTATGGTCTCAAAACCAAGGAAAAATCTATATCCCAGTCCTTCTGACTGGCTTCCTCCTCTGTCACTAAAAAAATTGAATCCTCCCTAGAGGTCTCAAATCTCCTCTAAGCCTCTGAAGATTCAATATAGCATCCTCAACTCATTGCACTCATTTTTCAGTTCTAGAAGACGTCTCCCTCTCCCATTTGAACTTGAGGAAGAATACTTTCTGAATGAAAGTATCTAAGCCATTGAATCTCTCTGAGATCAGGCTCACTCTGATTATGCATGCTCGATCAGAAGCTTGACCCCATCTGAGTCTATATAATCTCTAGAGCCATCTTCTCCCTCTACATGTGTTGACCTCCTCTGAAGTCTGATCTCCTATGAAATGTCCTAGGGAGGTCGCTCCTCCCTACTGGATCATCAGGGATAAATCCCTATGAACTCTAGTTCCTTCTGAGATAGTACTTGATGGGGTCGCCTGCCTCACCATAGGTGGATCCATATGATCCTCTTCATGATATGGATTATCAATGCCATATATATGTATCCCCTTAGCATCCTACAAAGTATCGCATGACAATGTTGATCTCTTCTTGGTCACTGCAACGATTTTGGGTAGGCCTTTCTGGATCTATTGAGTCTTCCCAATGATCTGAAGAGTTATCAACTAAAATATTTATGAGATAGAATAGAGAATTGAATTCCTTACAATCAATATCCATATCATATACTTTGTATCCCACAAAAGTACCCTTCTTGTCAGAAGGTTCTGACTTCGTCCTCTTTTCCTTCATTACATGGATGTGTATGGTCATGTACACAACTCTATGTCTGGATAGTTTGTTCCATGTCTCATCTAGAGACCATCTAATATGTTTCCTCCTGCAACCGTCATTATATCTCCCTTTCATATCTATCACCTGTGATCTTCCCATAACAAGAGAAACAACAAGGAAAAACAACATACAAGAATAATACTCTTATAATAAGAACAATAATAAAAACAAGAACGAGAACAATTGTCACAGTAGCTCCTTATCAAAGCTATCACTTGTGAATTTCCTGGATCAAGAGCCAAAACAAAAATTACAATAACAAGGAATAATAAAAACACTCTTCAACACTCTTCTAGTGTTGTGACCAATCATTCCTCCATGGTAACCTTCCCGGAACAAGAAACAAGAACAATAACATCTCCATGGTAACCTCCATGGAATTTACAATATAACCTTCCTGAAACAAGGTCAACAACCAAGAGCGTGTCCTAGAGGAGATCAATTTATCTTGTAAACAAGTGCATCATTAATAATGAACAATAAGATTTTACTTAATGATCATAGTACCAACAATATTCAAGTGCTACTAAACATTTGATGACAATATTAGTAATAGAACTCTAAAGACTCCTATTCTAATTACAACACTCACTCAGGTTGTAGTAGTATAAAATATCAAACCTGATATGAAAACTTGGAGTCTATCTTTTGTTGTCCCATTTGATTTGTAATATAATGTAGGAGACATTCAAATTACTGCCTCCAACTCTTGGGATTCCTCTAAGTGCACTAGATCTAAGATCCCTTTGGATCTACTATCACTGCTTGGATAAATGTCCCTTTTCCAAGTGTACATATCCTGCAAACACCCTCATATTATATATAAGAACACCATCCATATTTGTCTTCTAATATGAGACATTACATTAATAACAAAATATTAGAAATCTGAAATAGAAGGTTCAATGTCTAGGAAAATGTCAACAAGCCTAAAACCCTAAAAATTCAATTTTGACGGAAAGTCAATCTGAGAAGTGCAATAGGTGCACTAGAGTAGGGCGAGTTGATCAGTGGTGGATTTTTTCCCAATCGAATTTATAAAAAGTTCTCAACGATATTGATAAAAAAATGTTGCAGTGGAAAGTCTCAGCAATGTGGCAAATCTCACGATCTTCATTCCAGCAATTAAATTGTTCTGAAGGAAATCTGCTATGTCACTATGTTATATTTTCATTATTTTCATTAACACTAGATTTATCACAAAATTTTTATCTTATTTTAACATTCAATAATCATATACTGAAATATATAAGAAAAAAATAAACAAGCACAAGAGGACAAACAGATTTATCCTGGGAAAACCCCAAACTTGGGGAAAAACCCAACCAACATTTCTTAGAGAGAATATTCCAATACAACCATGAACATGCTCTAATCACAAGAAAAAACCAATAATGAAGAACCGAATACTTATATCTTCTTCTTGTCAAACCTTGGCGAGGGTAGACAACTGTTAGGACCATATATTGTACCCTTTTTGCCCATATTTTTGCCATGGTTATACTCTCCATCATCTATATTTAGACTTATATTATCATTCCACTTGATCACTCCAAGGTACATAACGTCCTTTCTCATTACTACACGTTTAATTTGTTTTGCATGATATTTTACATTACTTT